>WNWK01016755.1:0-44115 GCA_009830355.1 Cherax destructor
AACCTATGTGACATTATTTCTTAAGGAAGTAAATTCGTTCGGTAATGGCACTTGAGCAGGCTTCTGGAATGAATTTTGCTCGTTAGGCGGGGGTCCACTGTACATTATTGATGTTAAAGTTAGGTAACTGAAGTGATTATCATTACTTAGATAATAGTGAGGTACAGTAGACCCTCATTTAGCACGACTTTATGTTGCGCGTTTTGGGTATTACGCGATTGAAGAATTGCGGCACATTTTTATCTAACACGACGTAAACCTTATATTACGCGATTCGCTGGAGGGGAAAAAATCTGAGCCCGGGGTCGCCTGCAGTAGGTTAAACCATTGAGTCAGTGGGGGTCCTACTAAGGGTGGCTATGAGATATAACAAGTGTTTAATGCTGACGAGACAAGTGTTTTCTGGAAGAAAATGCCAACATGAACTTATATCAGTCAGCAAGAGAAAAGTGCACCAGGCTTCAAGACAGCAAAGGATCGCTTCACCTTGCTCCTTTTGGGTAATGCATCAGGTGATTTCAAGTGTAAGCCCATGGTTATTTACCGCTGTAAGAATCCTCATGCTTTGAGGAAAAGGGAATTTGTTTTTCCTTCCCACAAACTGTAAGTTATTCAGGTATACAGAGATAGTTACATTGATTATCATACATAGCAGCATATGTGTAGAGAACCTAGGATAACCCAAAGTGTTATCCTAGAGAACCTAGGATAACCCAAAGTTTGGGTTATCCTAGAATCTCTACACATATGCTGCATGTATGATAATCTTTGTAACTGTATCTGTGTACGTATACCTGAATAAACTTACTTACAGTTTGCAGGAAGAAAAACAACCATTCCTCAAGCGGCCGGTGATAATGTTGTGGAACAGCTGGGAGACCACCCGCCTTCCCATGCTACCCCTCCCCCAACAACACCCCACCATCCCAGCATTCGTATTCCATACGCGTCAAGCCAGCTGTTTCTCAAGGATAAGAGAGTGAATTGTGTTTTGATCTTTAAATTACTATATCTTGTATCTGCCAAGCAATCATGTCACCCAGTAGGCATACCAGTGTTGCTCAAAGTGGCAAGAAAATGTTTAAGCATTTATTAAGTCTTAGAATTAACGAAGAAAAGATATTAGACAAGACATAACCTGTGGCTGTAATGAAGTGTTACTTTGTACACATAAAAGATGTAAACATAAGTTTGTGTGACTTACTGACTGACTGGACTGACTTACTGAATGACTTGACTGACTTACTGAATGACTTGACTGACTGACTGAATGTCTTGACTGACTTACTGAATGTCTTGACTGACTTACTGAATGTCTTGACTGACTTACTGAATGTCTTGACTGACTTACTGAATGACTTGACTGACTTACTGAATGACTTTATTAAAGTTAGAGACACTCAGTACAACCATTGACTTCAGTTCCAGAATCTCTACTATCCACCTCAGCCCAGTAGGGCCACAGCATAACTCTCCACTCTCTTCACAATCATCCACAAACACCAGCACCCACAATTTAAGGTAAATACTATTATTTCTGTTACATTTGTAGTCTTAAGCAGTAAAAACAACATAATACATCACGATAATGAACTACAATTACATATTCTCTTTTATATTTGTAAGATCTGTTGGTCTAAAAAAACTTGTTTGGCTTTTGGGACTCTCAGGACCGTAACCCTATTTTTCCCATAAGTTCTTTTAATTATCTAACACGATTTTAGCTAACACGACGTTTTCAGGAATGTAACTACCGTGCTAAATGAGGGCCTACTGTAGTACAAAACATATAACAATATTAGTTAGTCAGTTTAGTAATGGGAATGGTTTTATCATGGCATGATACACTGTTTCTATAAAAGCTTCTATATTGGCTAAGTATTTCAGGCAAACTTAGGACTAACTTAAGAATAATTACCCAGTAACTATACAGTGGAACCTCTTCTTACGAATTTAATCCGTTCCTTGACCTTTCTCGCATCTCGATTTGCTCGTTTGTGGAGTCAGTTTTTCTAATTTAAATTAAGTGAAATGGAATTTATCTGTTCCGGCTCTCAGGAGGCACGACAAGATACTTCAATATTTCGTTAATATCTATACAGCTTATTTATCTATCACAATTCATCTAATATGACATAATAAACAATATAAATAACATAGAAACCTGATATATACTTTAGAATTAATAAAATAGAATGTCATTATGTGACAAGTGGAGGCGGCCACAACCGCTCTCACATTGTTGTGGTATTCACTGCCATCTAGTGTATAGTACATTATTATTATATAGTACATTATTATTATACAGTGGACCGCCAGTTTTCGTAGTCATCGGAGTTCGTAATACAGTGGACCCCCGGAAATCGAACATTCTTCGTTCCAGAATGCTGTTCAAGTGCTGTTACCGAACAAATTTATTCCCATAAGGAATAATGTAAATTAGATTAGTCCATTTCAGACCCCCAAAAATACACTTACAAAAGCACTTACAATAATAAACTTTCATAATAGGTAGAGTTGGGAGGCGTTCAATTTCTGGGGGTCCACTGTATTCGGTAATTGTAACATTTTTCCATCAAAATATTGGCTCGGTGATTGTCATTTTGCTCGGTAATAGTCATTCGTCACACACGCGTATGAGCAGCCCGAGCGGCCCCACACACCATTCACAGTCAGTCTGGTATTGTTTATCAGCGAGTGACTGTCACCCAACGCGTTCATACGATACATTTCGTAATATTCCATTCTTTTTAGTGCTTGCAACTGCTAAATAAGCCACCATGGGCCCAAAGAAAGCTCTTAGTGCCAGCCCTTTGGTAAAGGGCTGAGAGGGGAGAATGTGTCTTCTTAACCCCTTAACTGTCCAAACGTAGATCTACATTCTTACTGCTAGCGCTCCAAACGTAGATCTACGTTTTATTTTTCCTGCCTCCATATTTGGCACAACTGTCCTAAGATGCCTGGTCAGCACAGAATGGGTCTTAACCCTTGGTGTGCACTATATTAAAAAAATCTGGGACCACTTAGTACCTTGTGGGAGCACCAGTTCCATTGAGCGCCAGCTAGAGCAAACAGTGTGGCAAACACCAAGGATTCACTGATGTCATGTCATAATATTGATAGAATTACCGACAATATGTTAAGTAAAAGGACACAAATGCAACTAATGTGACATATTATTGTGGCAACGTTTCGCTCTCCAGGAGCTTTTTCAAGCCGTAACAGCTTGAAAAAGCTCCTGGAGAGCAAAACGTTGCCACAATAAAATGTCACATTAGTTGCATTTGTGTCCTTTTACTTAACTGATGTCATGTCGTATTAACACTCACCTTTCAAGAGGAAAGTGTCATCCTGCCAGAATGTCCTATGACCTATGCCCTAAGTATAAAGAAACAATTCCGGAACTGTAATTTCGGTAAGCTGGCTGGCTGATTGTCTGTCTCTATCTCTGTCTGTCTGTCTGTATCTATCTCTGTCTCTATCTCACAGGAACACATACGTAAATACAATTATACATAGTGTAAATTACCTAGGATAACCCAAAAAATGCCCTAAGTAAAAAGAAACAATTCTGGAACTGTAATTTCGGCAGGCTGGCTGGCTAGCTGGCTATCTGGCGGCTGGCTGGCTGGCGACTGGCTGGCCAGCTGGCTGTCTCTATCTCTGTCTGTCTGTCTGTATCTGTCTCTATCTCTATATCTGTCTCTATCTCACAGGAACACATACGTAAATACAATTATACATAGTGTAAATTACCTAGGATAACCCAAAAAATCCAGACAAAGTGCTATACTACTGTACAGTGGACCCCCGACTAGCGAAATTAATCCGTTCAAGGAGCTATTTCTCAACACGAACCTTTCGTAATTCGAACCCTTATTTCCCATAAGAAATAATGTAAATACAATTAATCCGTTCCACAAAAAAATATTCACCAAAAATATAATATAAATAACATTTACTTACCTTTATTGAAAAGACTTGCAGGCATCTGGAAGATAGGGAGGATGACAGGGGCAGGGTGTTAGTGGTTGGAAGGGGAATCCCCCTCCAAAAGGACTTCAGGTAACAAGTCCCTCTCTGGGGTTACTTCCCTTCTTGGTCTTTTAATGCCACTAGGACCAGCTTGAGAGTCACCAGACCCCTGCCTGGTGAAATAACTGTCCCACAGTCCTCTGTTTCTGGCGCCTGTTTAAGATTTTCCTGAAGTGCAACATGGCTCTGTCACTGAAGTGGTTGCACAAATGGCTCATTTCAGCTTGCTCAGGGTGGTGTTTTTCAACAAATGTCTGCAACTCATTCCACTTTGTACACATCTCCTTAAGCACTGAAGAGGGCACCTCCTTCTCTCTCTCTCCCTCCTCCTGTGAAGCAATAACCTCAGCTGTGGTCTGTTGCTGTTCCAGATGAAGCTCTTGCAGCTCTTCAGTTGTTAGCTCTACCCTGTGCTCCTCCACCAACTCTTCCATATCCTCACCACTCACCTCCAACCCCAGGCTGTTCCCCAATGCCACAACATGTTCCACAACAGACACAGGGTCGTCAGGGTCAGGGTGAGCCTCAAATCCTTCAAAATCCCTCTTTTCAATACAATCCGGCCACAGTGGTCTCCATGCAGAGTTCAAAGTCCTGGAAGTCACTCCCTCCCAAGCCTTACCTATAAGGCGTATGCAATGCACAATATTGAAGTGTTCTTTCCAGAACTCTCTTAGAGTCAATTCAGTGTCTGAGGTCACATCAAAGCACTTCTGAAACACTGCTTTGGTGTACAGTTTCTTGAAGTTTGCAATGACCTGCTAGTCCATGGGCTGGATGAGAGGAGTGGTGTTATGAGGCATGAACTTCACTCTGATGAAATTGAAGTTGTCAGGCAACAACTCTTCCAAGTTGTGAGGATGAGCAGGAGCATTGTCCAGTACCAGGAGGCACTTGAGTCCCAATTTCTTTTCCAGGAGGTATTTCTTCATACTAGGGCCAAACACTCCAGTCAACCATTCCTTGAAAATCTCCGTAGTGACCCATGCCTTGGTTTTAGCCTTCCAATGCACACACAATTTATTCTTGTTAACACTGTGTTTCTTGAAGGCTCTGGGATTTTCTGAGTGATACACCAGTAAAGGCTTCACTTTAAAATCACCACTGGCATTGGCACACATCATAAGAGTTAGCCTGTCTTTCATAGGCTTGTGTCCTGGCTGTGCCTTTTCCTCCTGAGTAATGTAGGTCCTGTTGGGCATTTTCTTCCAAAACAGGCCTGTTTCATCACAATTAAACACTTGTTGGGGTTCAAATTTTTCAGTGTCTACAAACCCTTGGAATTCCTGCACAAATTTTTCAGCTGCACGTTTGTCAGAGCTGGCTGCCTCACCATGCCTCACAACACTGTGTATGCCACTACGTTTCTTAAACCTGTCAAACCAGCCTTTGCTGGCTTTAAAATGACTCGCCTCACTGCTGGTTGCAGGCATTGTCTTGACAAGATCTGCGTGCAACTTCCTTGCCTTTTCACAAATTATCGCTATGGAAATACTATCACCCGCTATCTGTTTTTCATTGATCCACACTATCAACAACTTCTCAACCTCATCCACTCTTTTCGATCTATTTTTCGTTAACATAACCCCTTTTGCAACATTAGCTTCCTTGATCTCATTTCTCTTTGCCAGGATAGTGCCTATAGTAGATGCACTTTTCTTGTACATCCTGGCAAGCTCACTCAGACGTACGCCACTCTCATATTTTTCAACAATCTCTTTCTTCAGTTCGATGGTGTTCCTCACTCTCTTTACCACAAGGGTGCCACTAAGAAGCTTCTTTGGACCCATGGTGATTTATTTCACAGTGACAATCACTAAACTATCAAAAAAGACAACAAATTTATTGTGAATGTTTGAAAGAGCGCGCTGGGTAATGTTCTCTCAATGGTAAACAATGTTTCACTGGCATCCTGTGCAGGCGCAGGGCAGGCGCGGAGCAGGCGAACAGGTCTAATACGTTTCGCTACACGAGCCAATTTTCCCTACACGAGAATGATAAAAGCTTTTGTTACACGATTTTTTCGTTATATAAACCTTTCGTTAGTCGGGGGTCCACTGTACTTGTAGTGATCGTATGTAATCCAACTGATTCATGAGCAACTCTCTGAGACAGACAGATAGATAGACAGACA
This sequence comes from Cherax destructor, assembly GCA_009830355.1. Classification (NCBI taxonomy): domain Eukaryota; kingdom Metazoa; phylum Arthropoda; class Malacostraca; order Decapoda; family Parastacidae; genus Cherax; species Cherax destructor. Next base: position 6,170 of record WNWK01016755.1, read on the forward strand.
AACATGTTTTTGTGTAACAGTGAAAACAAAGTGAAGGCTCATCAAATGTCACCACTGTCATTAGCAGAAAATAAGATAACGATTTAAACATTTAAGATGAAAGACCTCAATGCAATGTCAGCAGGGAGGAAAGATAAGACAAGTGACACTTTACATCAGTCAAGATAAAATTCTTCTTTGCATCATCTTGTCTTTTCTTCTTCTTGTTGTTTCTTGTATGTTTCTTTTGTTGTTTCTTCTTCTTTTGTCTTTTTGTCTTCTTCTTTTCTTCTTCTTGTTGTCTTCTTCTTCTTGTCTTCCTTCTTGTCCTTCTTTTTTTGTCCTTCTTCTTGCTTGTCCTTCTTCTTCTTGTCCTTCTTCCTTGTCCTTTCTTCTTGTCCTTCTTCTTCTTGTCCTTGCCCTTCTTCTTCTTGTCCTTCTTCTTCTGTCCTTCTTCTTCTTGTCCTTCTTCTTCTGTCCTTCTTCTTCTTCTTGTCCTTCTTCTTCTTGTCCTTCCTTCTTTCTTCTTGTCCTTGTCCTTCTTCTTCTTGTCCTTCTTCTTCTTCTTGTCCTTCTTCTTCTTGTCCTTCTTCTTCTTGTCCTTCTTCTTCTTGTCCTTCTTCTTCTTGTCCTTCTTCTTCTTGTCCTTCTTCTTCTTGTCCTTCTTCTTCTTGTCCTTCTTCTTCTTCTTCTTCTTCTTCTTCTTCTTCTTCTTCTTCTTCTTCTTCTTCTTCTTCTTCTCTTCTTCTTCTTCTTCTTCTTCTTCTTCTTCTTCTTCTTCTTCTTCTTCTTCTTCTTCTTCTTCTTCTTCTTCTTCTTCTTCTTCTTCTTCTTCTTCTTCTTCTTCTTCTTCTTCTTCTTCTTCTTATTATTATTATTATTATTATATACTCCTGTATATCCAAAACATTGCTGGAACCTATAAATACTATGTATATATTTCTAGACAATAGTATGTGACTAAAATAGGTGAAAATATTCACCTGTCATTGTGTTTGTGACTATTTGAGTGCTATTTCAGTTCCTAATACAGTGGACCCCCGAGTTTCGTAAACCCCGGAAATCGTACATTTATATAAGTATAATATTGTAAGTGCTTGTGGAAAAGTATTTTTGGGGGTCTGAAATAGACTAACCTACGTGACATTTTTTCTTAAGGGGGTAAATTCGTTCGGTAATGGCACTTGAGCAGACTTCAGGAGTGAAGTTTTTACGAAACTCGGGGGTCCACTGTATTAGTGTCAGAACAAAGATTAACTATGAAATCACAAGAACTGCTACAAATTTTCATTATCAGAACATAAAAATTATTCAAATTAAAAAAAAAAAATGTGAAAAAAGGTATATCGGCAACACATCTGCAAGCGGCAGCACTTCATGTTGCCGTCAGGTGAGCGACAAGTGCTGACTTTGTGGCCTTATATCTCGGTAAGTACTGACTAGAATTTTTTTTTCATATTACTTTATGTAAACAAATGTCCTCTTCATTTAAAAAAAAAATGATTTTTTTTTTTCAAAATATTCGGAGCGCTCGGCGAGAGAACATAGATCTACGTTTGGACAGTTAAGTGCTTAAGTGATTCAGAGATTCTATGATATGTTATGATACTAAAGCAGCAGGAGTCGATAAAGGCTATAGTACCAGCCAGCGATAAAGTGTAGCATTAACAGTGTAGCAAGTAAGTTAAGCCATTAATCGATAGAAAAATGATGATACGAAACTTAACACCTCCAGTGTTGTTTGAGGTATATATGGCGACTGACAACACCGCCGTCTCTGCTGCCACCATTCACCACCACTATGTGGTGGTGAATGGTGGCCCTTATAGACCCAACAACAACACAACATAACAGTACTCGTGACCTACATAATGACATATTTTATTCATTCTAGAGTATATGTCATGTTTCTATGTTATTAATATTGTTTATTATGTCATATTAGATGAATTGTGACAGATAAATAAGCCATAGAGTTGATATTACAGTGGACCCTCGGAAATCGAACACCTCGGCAATCGAACAAATCAGAATTAGAACACTTTTTTCAAACAAATTTTGTTTCAGTAATCGAACACTCCGCCAATCAAACAAGTGCATACCAGACCATTATCCTGCATGCTCATCCAAACATTTCACAATTAATTAATTGTGTTTGGAGCTTGTTCATTAAGTGGTAGAGTCAGTGGTCGAGGCAAGCAGTGGTAGAGGCAGTGGTAGAGAGAGGCAGTGGTAGAGACAGGCAGTGGTAGAAGCAGGCATTGATAGAAGCAGGCAGTGGTAGAAGCAGGCAGTGGTAGAGGGAGGCAGTGGTATAGAGAGGCAGTGGTAGAGAGAGGCAGTGGTAGAGGCAGGCATTGGTATAGGCAGGCAGTGGTAGAAGAAGGCATTGATAGAAGCAGGCAGTGGTAGAAGCAGGCAGTGGTAGAGGGAGGCAGTGGTATAGAGAGGCAGTGGTAGAGAGAGGCAGTGGTAGAGGCAGGCAGTGGTAGAAGCAGGCATTGATAGAAGCAGGCAGTGGTAGAAGCAGGCAGTGGTAGAGGGAGGCAGTGGTATAGAGAGGCAGTGGTAGAGAGAGGCAGTGGTAGAGGCAGGCATTGGTAGAGGCAGGCAGTGGTAGAGGCAGGCATTGGTAGAGGTAGGCAGTGGTAGAAGCAGGCAGTGGTAGAGAGAGGCAGTGGTAGAGGCAGGCATTGGTAGAGGCAGGCAGTGGTAGAGGCAGACATTGGTAGAGGCAAGCAGTGGTAGAAGCAGGCAGTGGTAGAGGCAGGCAGTGGTAGAGGCAGGCATTGGTAGAGGCAGGCAGTGGTAGAGGCAGGCAGTGGTAGAGGTAGGCATTGGTAGAGGCAGGCAGTGGTAGAAGCAGGCAGTGGTAGAGGCAGGCAGTGGTAGAGGAAGGCAGTGGTAGAGGTAGGCATTGGTAGAGGCAGGCAGTGGTAGAAGCAGGCAGTAGTAGAGGGAGGCAGTGGTAGAGAGAGGCAGTGGTAGAGGCAGGCATTAGTAGAGGCAGGCATTGGTAGAGGCAATCTTAATGTAGAGTGAGATTTGAGTAAACAAGATTAAATGAATAAACGAGAAAGAATGAGTGTGTAGAAGGTTCGCGAGTTTTGTAAACAATCCAGTTGTTGCTGCTGTTGCTGTTACCAGCCTGGACGTTAATGAATTCTGCTCACTCCGTCAAGCCGACTGGAAAAACATCTCATATTTATGTTAATTTATATGTTTATATGTTACGTAGCATGTTTATTATATAAATTAGAAAAAATATCATAAATGTATTAAGCAAAATGTCTATATTAACATTTTATATGCCTCAGAGTGATTATTATTGTGTTATTATTATCGTTATTAATATGGCATCTTCAAGACTAATACACACACTTAGTGATTTTAATGTGTTCCTGCACGCCACCACAGGCGCAAGTTGTGGAGTTTAAAGCAGTTAAGTTCAGTGACAAAGTGTAGCATTAAGAGTGTAGTGATTAAGCGATAGAAAAAGGACGAAACGAAATAAACTCCTGACAGCATAAACCGCTCTGCCTATCTTCTGCAAGGTATGTAAATGGTGAATGTACACCTGTTCATTTGTACATTGTGGTTTTCTTATGAAAGAAGTGATCTAATGCAGTTAGCATTACAAACTCCGTTTTCTCTTATACTAACACGTCTGAAGGAGAAAAGAATGGGAAGATGTTTTCATAGCTGGACCAAGAATGCCCGCCAGCACCGTCCTCCTCCGCCACCACATTCGTAATGACATATATATTTTATTCATTCTAGAGTGTATATCAGGTTTTTATGTTACAGTGGACCCTCGGTTAGCGATGGTGTCGGATACCAATAAAATCGGTTAGCAATACATTTTTACGTCAAAATATTGACTCCGTTTATGATGATCTACTCGGTTTACGATATTCGTCCCGGACGTGTACGCGTGGCCCAGCTGTTCGGGCACTTTACAAGCTAGAGCGACCACCACCCACTCCACCCATACATTCATACCAGTATATTGTCATTATTCCACTGTTTTTAGTGCTTGCAACTGCTAAATAAGATACCATGGGTCCAAAGAAAGCTCCTAGTGCCAGCCCTGTGGTAAAGAGGCTCAGAAATACAGTAGAACTGAAGAAGGAGATAATAACAAAATATGAAAGTGGAGTACGTATCACTGAACTGGCCAGGCTGTATGGTAAAGCCTATTCTACCATTGCATTCATAGCATTCATGCCGGGAGTGTAGCATTCATGCAGGGAGTGTAGCATTCATGCAGGAAGTGTAGCATTCATGCAGGGAGTGTAGCATTCATGCAGGGAGTGTAGCATTCATGCAGGGAGTGTAGCATTCATGCAGGGAGTGTAGCATTCATGCAGGGAGTGTAGAATTCATGCAGGGAGTGTAGCATTCATGCAGGGAGTGTAGCATTCATGCAGGGAGTGTAGCAGGCATGCAGGGAGTGTAGCAAGCATACAGGGAGTGTAGCAGGCATACAGGGAGTGTAGCAGGCATGCAGGGAGTATAGCAGGCATGCAGGGAGTGTAGCAGGCATACAGGGAGTGTAGCAGGCATACAGGGAGTATAGCAGGCATGCAGGGAGTATAGCAGGCATACAGGGAGTGTAGCAGGCATACAGGGAGTGTAGGAGGCATGCAGGGAGTATAGCAGGCATGCAGGGAGTGTAGCAGGCATGCAGGGAGTGTAGCATTCATGCAAGGAGTGTAGCATTCATGCAGGGAGTGTAGCTGGCATGCAGGGAGTGTAGCTGGCATGCAGGGAGTGTAGCATTCATGCAGAGAGTGTAGCATTCATGCAGGGAGTGTAGCATTCATGCAGGGAGTGTAGCATTCATGCAGGGAGTGTAGCATTCATGCAGGGAGTGTAGCATTCATGCAGGGAGTGTAGCGTGCAGGCATGCTCCCTGGACAGATTTTTTGTGAGAGAGGGGTCCAGTGACTCTCAAGCTGGTCCTAGTGGCATTAAAAGAAAAAGGCCAGTAACCCCAGAAAAGAACTTGCCACCTGCAGTGTTAAGGGATCGCTGCACATGTTGGGTCACTTTTTTAATTTGTTGACCGATTGCGCTCATTTTTGGTGTACTATTAGAAGCTTATATCAACCTTGCTTTGGTGAAGTTTCAATCAAATTGGCCAAAAAGCAAATGAACCACGTAAGATTTACTGAAAATTCCTAAAAATTCCACTTAGGAGGGATTCAATCCGAAGTGGTAGTTGGGAGAGTGGTGTTTACATTTTCTGTTAATAATAATAATAATAATAATAATAATAATAATATAATAATAATAGTAATAATAATATTTTTATTTCATTGCATGTTACAAGTATACATAGTTATTGGTAGTTACAATTATAAAACTGTAATGCAAGGAGAGCCACTGGCATGCCATGGCATTAGGGGCAGCTTGATAGAACACTTCTACGTCCATCGTGTAGCATGTACTAATTCTGTAATAAAGCTTATCTTCATTCTAAAAAAATACAGTTTGTAGGTTTCTTGATATTTAGCAAAATATCGGACTTTTATCCCCACACAAATCTGAAAATATTTGGGATACTTCAAAAGGGTACATGCTATCTTGTAAAGCAATCATTCGTCTTTGTTTTTTGTGAAAATAACGTCAATTCGTTCATTAATAATGGCTCCATTTGGCTAAATAGATAAATAAGTTACTTCCGAGATAATGGCCGAAGCGCGCGGCAGCTCGAGTACTCGGAAAAAAAAAAATTCCCGCTAAAACGTTTGTTTTTTCCACTGTTTTCATCATTTACGAGTGTCTACTACAGTTTACTATCGCTAGATCCGTTTTCTCTCATAACAGGATGTGAGAATGGGAAAAAATAATCCTTATGGGCGATCTTACCCTTCCACTACCAGCCGATAGACCGTCATATTATGCCACATAATATTTATTTTGGTGTGTTTTTCATGTTTCTATGCTATTAATATGTCGCCGTATGTCATAATAGATCAATTGTAGTAAGTAAATAAACATTATTATTGATATTAGCGTAAGAAAAGAACAATTTGTTGTCTGGTGTGTCTTGGCCGCCACAACATAATTTATGGCCTGTCAGCACTTCTTATCTGAGAAGGCCAGAGAAGGCTCCTGATTGGTTCTCAGGCCATATTAGTCCCACCCACTCTCCTATGATGTCAAATGGTGAATTTGTATTATACTAGAGAGAAAAATATAAGAAATTGAGAGAAAAAAAAACGGAATTTTTTTTTTTTTTGCTGCGTCAGCGCGTATGTTGACAGGCGCCATCACCACACATGTTATAAATTACTATAACTCCTTGTAGAAACATCGTATAATGATGAGAATTATACGAGGGAGTTGCCAGAAAGATCAGCTATTTTTCGGTAAGAAAATCTCAATTTTCATAATTTTTCAATTTTTTTTTCTAAGCGCGATCCATGTGCTAGCGCCCCCTTAATGGTAGGGGATTCCCCTTCCAAACACTAGCATACTACTTCATCCTTTCCCCTCCTCCCATCTTCCACACATCAACAACTCTTCAATAAATGTAAGTGACATGTTATTGTACTATATTACATGTACAGTGGTACCTCGGTTTACGATTTTAATCCGTCAGAGAGGGCATATTTTAAGGCGAAACAATCGTAAAACGAATCAATTTTCCCCATAAGAAATAATGGAAATAAATTTAATCCGTCCAAGACTTCCAAAAGTAGTTAAATAAAATATTTTTTAGAACTTTTGGACATTAAATAATACACAATTGAATAAAGAATACATAAATACATGCAAATATTGTACAATAACATGTCACTTACATTTATTGAAGAGTTGTTGATGTGTGGAGGACGGGAGGAGGGGAGAAGGTGGAGTAGTATGCTAGTGTTTGGAAGTTGAATCCCCTTCCATTAACACTGCAGGTACCAAGTTCTTTTCTGGGGTTACTGGCCTTTTTCTTTGAATGCTACACTCCCTGCATGAATGCTACACTCCCTGCATGAATGCTACACTCCCTGCATGAATGCTACACTCCCTGCATGAATGCTACACTCCCTGCATGAATGCTACACTTCCTGCATGAATGCTACACTCCCTGCATGAATGCTACACTCCCTGCATGAATGCTACACTCCCTGCATGAATGCTACACTCCCTGCATGAATGCTACACTCCCTGCATGAATGCTACACTCCCTGCATGAATGCTACACTCCCTGCATGAATGCTACACTCCCTGCATGCCTACTACACTCCCTGCATCCTTGCTACACTCCCTGCATCCTTGCTACACTCCCTGCATGCCTGCTACACTCCCTGCATCCCTGCTACACTCTCTGCATCTTTGCTACACTCCCTGCATGCCTGCTACACTCCCTGCATGCCTGCTACACTCCCTGCATAAATGCTACACTCCCTGCATGAATGCTTCACTCCCTGCACATTCTTTACCACAGGCTTGGCACTAGGAGCTTTCTTGGGGCCCATGGTGGCTTATTTAGCAGTTGCAAGCACTAAAAACAGTGGAATAATGACAATATACTGGTATGAATGCGTGGGTGTGGGTGGGTGGTCGCTCTCACTTGTAAACAATAGCACACTGACGCTCCCTGGAGTGCGCGCTCAGCTGGGCGCCAAGCGGACACGTCCAGTACGAATGTCGGTAAACGAAGCAAACATCGTAAGCCACAAACAAATTTCTTACGTTATAAATATCGGTTACCGAAAATAACGTAAGGTGATAACATCGTAAGCCTGGGTTCCACTGTATTTCTTTATTGTTCATAAACTTGTGTGTAAATGCATGTCTTATGTTGTAAAAAAATATTTTATTTTACTACTTTTGACAGTCTGGAACGGATTAATTTTATTTCCATTATTTCTTATGGGGAAAATAGAATCGGATAATGATATTTTCGGTTACAGATAAGCCCTCTGGGACGGATTAATATCGCTAACCGAGGGTCCACTGTATTTATATTGTTTATTATGTCATATTAGATGAATTGTGATAGATAAATAAGCTGTCGAGTTGATAATAGCGTCATAGTGAAGTACAGTGTACCCCCAGAGTTAGTGATTAATCCATTCTAGAGGGCGGCATGAGCACCGAATATCACAAACTCTAAATCTATTTTCCCCAATAAGAAATAATGGAAATAAAATTAATTCGTTCCAGACACCCAAAAGTATTAAAATAAAATATTTTTTTACAACATATATACAGTGGTACCCCGGTTTACGATGGTCTCCAAACGCGCCCTTTTATGTAAGTTTATTTTTTTAAATGCTTTTGTAAGTGTATTTTTGGGGTCTAAAAGGACTAGTCTATTTTACATTATTCCTTATGGGGATAAATTTGTTTGGTAATGGCACTTGAACAGCATTCTGGAACGAAAAAATATCGTTAACCGGGGTACCACTGTACATTAAATTACACAGAAAACAATGATATATTAAGAATAAAAGTACAGTAACATGTCACTTACATTTATTGAAGAGTTGTTGATGTGTGGAAGATGGGAGGAGGGGGAGGATGGAGGAGTTGCTAGTGTTTGGAAGGGGAATCCCCTTCCATTAACACTGCAGGTACCAAGTTCTTTTCTGGGGTTACTGGCTTTTTTCTTTTAATGCCACTAGGACCAGGTTGAGAGTCACTGGAACTCTCTCTAACAAAAAATCTGTCCAGGGAGCTCTGTGTCTGGCATTTCTTTAAAACTTCCCTGAAATGGGACACCACATTGTCATTGTACATGTTGCTAGCATGGCCTGCAACAGCTTTGTTAGGGTGATATTCATCCATAAAGCCTTGCACCCTGCTCCACATTCCACAAATCTCCTTAATCATTGAAGAAGGCAACTTCCTCAATCTCTGTTCCTCCTCCTCCTCTGAACCATTTTCCTGAACTGTGGTCTGTTGTTGCCGTTGAAGCTCTTGCAGATCTTCAGTGGTTATCTCTTCATTGTCCTCCTCCACCAACTCTTCCACATCCTCGGTACAAACATCCAACCCCATGGACTTGCCCAGTGCCACAACTTCTTCCACAACAGGCTCTGAGGCTCAGCCCCAAAACCTTCAAAATCCCTCTCTGGGACACAGTCTGGCCACAATTTTCTCCAGGCAGAGTTCAAAGTCCTGGAAGTCACTCCCTTCCAAGCCTTACCTATAAAGTTTACACAATGCAGGATATGGAAATGATCTTTCCAAAAGTCTTTTAGGGTCATATTCATGTCTGTGGTCACTTCAAAGCACTTTTGAAACATTGCTTTGGTGTAGAGTTTTTTATTGTTGGAAATGACCTGCTGGTCCATGGGCTGGAGGAGAGGAGTGGTATTAGGGGGCAAGAACTTCACTTTGATGAACTTAAACTCCTGAACAATTTGCTCTGCCAAGTCTGGAGGATGACAAGGAGCATTGTCCATTATCAGGAGGCACTTAAGTGGCAAATTATTTTCCTCAAGATATTTTTTCACACTGGGGCCAAACACTTCATGGAACCAATCCAAGAAAATTTCCCTAGTGACTCATGCCTTATTGTTAGACTTTCATATCACACACAAATTAGCCTTGGCGACACTGCATCTCTTAAACACTCTGGGATTTTCAGAGTGATACACCAATAAAGGCTTCAATTTAACCCTTTCGGGGTTATGGTCGTACATGTACGTTTTACGTGCTGTGGTTATTGACGTACTAGTACGCATAAATTCTAGCGCCTTTAAATTAAGCGCAAAATGGCTGGTAGGCCTAGTGGTGAGAGAATGGGTCTGCGTGGTCAGTGTGCGCAGTAGGAAAAAAATCGGGGACCCATTGGTGCATTGTGGGAACGCATGTTAGTACACTCTGATCACCATGCCTGGTGGTAAGAAACTCCTCACTCCTCAGCGAATTGGAACACTTTTGTTCCCCAGTGACAGTTCTAACACCGATGGGAGTGTCAGTGGTGATGAGTTTCAAGGTTTTGAGGAGGTTGTGACCGAAACTAATGACCATAATACCGGTAATATTGAGGAAAACCCAGACGACCCTCAGCCGTCCACCTCCGGTGTTGTGGCATCTTGTTCACGCTCAATTGTTCCAGGACAAAAGAGGAAACTTTTATTTACTCATATCCCAGACTCTGATGTGAGCAATGGTGATGATAGTGATAGTGAATATGAGCTCCAAGCTCTTCAAAACAGTTCCAGTAGCGAGAGTGGAGCAGAATATTCTCCAGTGAAGCGTCAGTATATATGACGGTATATGTATTCTGGTAGCATGCCATATGCTGTTCCAAGGGGAAGGAGTACATCTCGGAGTACATCCCGTGGGCGTACAACAGGAAGTGATAATGATAATGAAGACGATAGTGTTGCAATTGGAATGAGAAATGTGCATGCATCTGGTAGTGGTAGTGGTGCCAGGCGCGAGGCACCAGCAGTGGACCATGCTGGCACCGACGCCGCTGAGTCAGCTCAGCGGCCATCCTCACCCACCCACCAACCCCAACAACCACAACCTCTATTTCCACAACCCCCACAACCACCTGTAAATATCCAGTACCCACCAGCAGACCGCACCTGGGATTGGCAGGACGCTGACAATTTTATTCCCAATCCCCATCAGTTTGATGAAAGTCCAAGTGGAATACGCCCATCGTGTCCACTTGGGAACAATGCCAGTGAACTGGAATGTTTCGAGTTATTTTTTTGACGATCCCCTGATGGAAATTATTGTCAGGGAAGCAGCAGATACTACGAGTACACCATGGAAAACACAATACTTTCACCAACATCACGCCTCAACAGGTGGAAAGAGGCAACTGTGGCTGAGATGTACTTGTTCTTTGCCACAATAATGCTTATGCCACATGTGTATAAGCACCGTGTCAAATCATACTGGTCGACAGACCGCCTGATTGCAACACCAGGTTTCAGTGATATAATATCAGTGAATCGATTTGTGCTACTGCTAAGGATGCTTCACTTTTCAGACAAAACTAAGCCTGACAGAAACGACAGGTTATATAAGATTAGGAATGTGTTTCTGTATCTGAAAGAGAAATTCAATATGTATTTTTATCCCTTCAGGAAGCTTGTTATTGACGAGTCACTGATTCTTTTCAAAGGTAGACTGTCGTTCAATCAGTATATACCAAGCAAGAGGAAACGCTTTGGTATAAAGTTGTTTGTACTTTGTGATTGCTACAGTGGCATTGTATTGGATATTATTGTGTACACTGGAAGTAATACATTCAAAGATACCAGGAAGTTACTGGATATCTCTGGTGATGTGGTTAGAACAATGATGGATCCATATCTTGGCAAGGGGCATATATTATATACTGATAACTGGTACACAAGACCCTTGAAGTTTGCAATGACCTGCTGGTCCATGGGCTGGATGAGAGGAGTGGTGTTAGGAGGCAAGAACTTCACTCTGATGAAATTGAAGTTGTCAGACAACAACTCTTCCAAGTTGTGAGGATGAGCAGGAGCATTGTCCAGTACCAGGAGGCACTTGAGTCCCAATTTCTTTTCCAGGAGGTATTTCTTCACACTAGGGCCAAACACTCCAGTCAACCATTCCATGAAAAAGTCCTTAGTGACCCATGCATTAGTGTTAGCCTTCCAATGCACACACAAATTATTCCTGTTAACTTTGTGTTTCTTGAAGGCTCTGGGATTTTCTGCGTGTGTTAACATTGTGTTACTTGAAGGCTCTGGGATTTTCTGCGTGATACACCAGCAAAGGCTTCACTTTAAAATCACCACTGGGATTGGCACACATCATAAGAGTTAGCCTGTCTTTCATAGGCTTGTGTCCTGGCAGTGCCTTTTCCTCCTGAGTAATGAATGTCCTGTTGGGCATTTTCTTCCAAAACAGGCCTGTTTCATCACAATTAAACGCTTGTTGGGGAAGCAATTTTTCAGCCTCTACGAACCCCTTAAATTCACTCACAAACTTTTCAGCTGCACGTTTGTCTGAGCTGGCTGCCTCACCATGTCTCACAACACTGTGTATGCCACTACATTTCTTAACCCTTTCGGGGTTTTGGTTGTACTAGTATGTCTTACGCCCTGGGGTTATTGACGTACTAGTACGCCTAAATTCTAGCGCCCTCAAATCAAGCAGAAACAGGCTGTTATGCCTAGATGTGATAGAATGGGTCTGTGCGGTCAGTGTGCACAGTATAAAACAATTCCTGCACCACACGGTGCATAATGAGGAAAAAAACCTCTGACCGTGTTTTTGGTTTAAAACAGCGACTTTGCAGTCTATTTTCGTAGGGTATTTATGCTTCTGTTCTCGTTTTCTTAGTCTCATTTTATAGAATAGATGATATATTACAGAAATAGAGATAATTTTGACTGGTTTTACGATGACAAGTACAGTGGACCCCCGCCTAACGAACACCACGGAAATCGTACAATTATGTAAGTACAGTGGTACCCCTGTTTACAATGGTCTCCAAACTCGCCCTTTTATGTAAGTTTATTTTTTTTAATGCTTTTGTAAGTGTATTTTTGGGGGTCTAAAAGGACTAGTCTATTTTACATTATTCCTTATGGGGATAAATTCGTTTGGTAATGGCACTTGAACAGCATTCTGGAACGAAAAAATATCGTTAACCGGGGTACCACTGTATAATATTGAAAGTGCTTGTGGAAGTGTATTTTTGGGGGTCTGAAATAGACTAACCTACGTGACATTATTTCTTAAGGAAGTAAATTCGTTCGGTAATGGCACTTTAGCAGGCTTCTGGAATGAATTTTGTTCGTTAGGCGGGGGTCCACTGTACCTTGAAACTGAGCACAAAGTAGTGAAAATGTTCGATTTTGGCCGATGTTCAAGAGTAAACAAATCACACCATGCGTCCAATACACATCAACTGGAGAGTCTAATATTCTTGCACAAGTGCGCTGATATTATTTATACCATTTTTACAATGATGCAGTTGTATACATAACAATAAATCTTCTATTATTTGTGAGAATAAAATACAAAATGGAAAGCAAAAGTAATGTAAGTGGGGCCTGCAAACGTGACTAATGAACATAGATGTTTTTTAGTGCCAGGAATGTCTGCCTTGTTTATTATGGACCCTATTTTGAAATTGGCATCGTTTGAAATTTGTGTGATATTGACCAAATTGCCATTTTCTGACCACTATTTTGGGTAGTTGAAATTGGTAAATAGGCGGTTTCTTGTACTCAATCGATAGAAGAAATGGAGTTCTAGCGAAATAGCTATAATTGTAGTAGACTGAAACATTGGAATTTGCCGAAAATAGGGCTCAAAGTGGGCGAAATCGCCGATGCGTAAATGTCATCGATACCGCTAACTTTGCAAAAGCATAATTCTGTTAGTTTTTTATCAAATTTCAAAATTTTTGTGGCGTTATGATCGAAACGATTCTCTATCATTTCATATTTTTTTTTTTTTTTTAATTCTTGTACCCTGAGAACGAGTTTCGGAGAGACCCCTTGGACCCCCAAAGGGTTAAACCTCTGAAACCAGCCTCTGCTGGCTTTAAAATCACTCTCCTCAGCACTGGTTCCAGGCATTGTCTTGACAAGATCTGCGTGCAACTTCCTTGCCTTTTCACAAATTATCGCCGTGGAAATACTATCACCCGCTATCTGTTTTTCATTGATCCACACCATCGACAACTTCTCAACCTCATCCACTGTTTTCGATCTCTTTTTCGTTAACATATCAACCCCTTTTGCAACATTAGCTTCCTTGATCTCATTTCTCTTTGCCAGGATAGTGCCGATACTAGATTTGTTTCTTGTACATCCTGGCAAGCTCACTCACACTTACGCCACTCTCATATTTTTCACAAATCTCTTTCTTCAGTTCGATGGTGGTCCTCACTCTCTTTACCACAGGGGTGCCACTAGGAAGCTTCTTTGGACCCATGGTGACTTATTTCACAGTGACAATCACTTAACCAACAATAAACACAGCAAAAGTATTGTGAATCTTTGAAAGAGCCCACTGGGTAATGTTCTCTCAAGTGTAAACAACGCTTGACTGGCGTCCGCCTCACTGCGCATGTGCGGGGCAGGCCGGACAGGTCTGGTATGGTTCGTGTGGGGAAATGAGACTAAACTTCCGGTTCGTAAGGACCAGAACTTGTGGGAAAATGGACCCCTCCGATATGGTGTACTGTAATGTTGTTACTTAGCTTATTGATGAATCCAAGAAGTCGCAGCTATCCCCGACATCTTCACAGAGGATACATCCATGGCCTCATTCCCCACAGAGCTGTATGGTAAAACAAATGTATACATGAGAATTATTGCCCCAAAGGAGCATATGCCCATATCTTCAGTCATTTGATGGACTGAAAGGCGGTTTACTCACGGTTTTGGGTGGATCGCCCACGATTCACCGGGTGTATGATAAATCTGCCTAAAGCAAATTATGCTTTCCTAACTGCGCAGCTGGTGGCATCTAGGTTTAAGCAGACTTACCTGGGTATTTGCAATGGACCCTTAATTCACACCCGGATTTCGCTGTCTTGTTTGAAGAACGCTGCTGAAGAGTCACTGCCTTGTTAGACGACGCAAACTCATTGTCCCTTTACATTCTTCAATTTCAGTCTTTTTGCAGTAGTAAGAAGCTGCGCACACTTCTGAATATACCGCGATTTTATACACTAAACGCGCTGGAACAGAATTTTTATCCGATTTCCCTACGTTAGTGGAGATTGAGGGGGAACGAACGCACACGACAATTGTCTCTTTGTCCAGTTATACACCGCGCCATAAGCCTTTCCCCTTAGGTATCTTAACGCAATCTAGCCCGCTCCTGCATCCCGCAGCTCGGTCAAGTTGGGCATCACTGATCTCAGCAAAATTTCAACACTTGCAACACACTGCAACAATTTGCAATTCAAAATCTCGTGTTCTCTAAATATTTAGATCACTGGAGCACAAGATTGTAAAGGCAAGTTTAGTAATGGAAATAACAGTTTTCTATATCTCTTTCCTGTTAAGGTGAAGAGTAACATATCTCAATGTCTATCACTCATTACATTCACATTGATTGCAACCCTGGTCAGCTACTACGTGACTCTTGGCTGTTTGGGTCCATCCATATGTTTACAATTAAACTGTTGACCAGTAAACGTTGTTGATCAGGAAGCTAGGCTCGCCGTCTGGCCCTTTCTAAGGGCCGGGCCCCTAAGGGCAGGGCCCTTTCTAAGGTCAGAAAGGGCTGATACCCCCCTCTTTTGGAGAATTTTCTCCACAGTTCGCTTCACGAGTAAATGTTCGCTTGGTGAGAAAAATATTTTGCGAAAAAAGCGTTCGTTACGCGATTTGTTCGCTATATGGAGCGTTCGTTAGGCGGGGTTCCACTGTATCTGGTATGAATGCATGGGTGGCGGTCACTCTCTGGTAAATAATAGCACACTGACGCTGAATGGAGTGGCCGGGCCCGCTCAGGCCACGCGTACGCGTCCGGGACGAATAATGAACTCCGATCGGATTCGTGAACAAGCCAAAATTTTCACGAAAAAACTTCACTAACAACAATTTTTCACGAACTCTGACGCTCACGAACACCAGGGGTCCACTGTACTATTTTGTCATGCCTCCTGACAGCAGGAACGAATTAATTGTATTTCCATTATTTCTTATGGGAAATATTGATTCGATTTTCGAACATTTCGAGTTAAGAGCAAGCTCCTGGAATGGATTACAGTATGTTCAATTTCCAAGGGTCCATTGTAGTGTCATTTTAAAGGACTATTTTGTCCTCTCTCAAAACACACCCCTATAGCCAGCACAATTCCAAACATACGCCAGAAACAGAACTCTCTGGAACACTTTTTTGAGCGACAGGGGTCCAGTGACTCTCGGGTTGATCCTAGTGGCATTAAAAAACAAAGAAGGGAAGTAACCCCGGAAAAGGACTTGGTACCTGAAGTCTGGAAGGGGATTCCCCTTCCAAACAATAGCAACTCTTCCATCCTCTCCCTTCCTCCCTTCTTCCACACATCAACAACTCTTCAATAAAGGTAAGTGTTGTGTTATTATTGTTTTATTCTTCATGTCTCGTTGTTTTCTGTGTAATTAAATGTATATTTAACCCTTTGAGGGTCGGTCCGGTATTAGTACGTCATTGAAGCCAGGGTTGGTCACGTACTAGTATGCGTAAATTCTAGCGCCTTCAAATTGAGCGGTAGAAAGCTGGTAGGCCTACATGTGAGAGAATGGGTCTGCGCGGTCAGTGTGCGCAGTAGGAAAAAAATCGTGGAGCCAGTTGTGCATTGTGGGAACACCATTTCAGTACCTCTTGCTCACCATGCCTTGCGGTAAGAAACACCTCACTCCTCGGCGAATTGGGACTCTTTTGTTCCCAAGTGACAGTTCAAACACAGGTGGAAGTGTCAATGAAGATGAATTCCAGGGTTTTGGTGAGTTTGTGACCGAAAATAATGAACCTAATACCGGTAATAGTGAGGAAAACCCCGACGACCCACAACCTTCCACCTCTGGTGCTATGGCGTCTTGTTCACGTTCACTAGTACCAGAACGAAGGAGGAAATTGTTATTTACAGTAGAACGTCATTTAGCACGATAGTTACGTTCCTGAAAAAGTCGTGTTAGATAATTTCGTCTTAAATAATTAACAGAACTTATGGGAAAAATAGGGTTACGTGTTTGAGAGTCCCCAAAAGCCAAACAAGTTTTTTAGACCAACATATCTTGCAAAAATTGAAGGCGAATATGTAATTTTAGTTCATTGTCATGATCTATTACTGCTTAAGACTACAAATGCAATAGAAATAATAGTATTTCTTACCTTAAATTGTGGGTAATGATGTTTGTGGATGGTAGTGAAGAGTGGATATGGATGGTGTGGCCCTACTGGGCTGAGGTGGATAGTAGAAGTTCTTGAACTGAAGTCGATGGTTGAACTGAGTGTCTAACTTTAAGTCAGTCAAGCCATTCAGTAAGTCAGTCAAGCCATTCAGTAAGTCAGTCAAGCCATTCAGTAAGTCAGTCAAGCCATTCAGTAAGTCAGTCAAGCCATTCAGTAAGTCAGTCAAGTCATTCAGTAAGTCAGTCAAGTCATTCAGTAAGTCAGTCAAGTCATTCAGTAAGTCAGTCAAGTCATTCAGTAAGTCAGTCAAGTCATTCAGTAAGTCAGTAAAGTCATTCAGTAAGTCAGTCAAGTCATTCAGTAAGTCAGTCAAGTCATTCAATAAGTCAGTCAAGTCATTCAATAAGTCAGTCAAGTCATTCAGTAAGTCAGTCAAGTCATTCAGTAAGTCAGTCAAGTCATTCAGTAAGTCAGTCAAGTCATTCAGTAAGTCAGTCAAGTCATTCAGTAAGTCAGTCAAGTCATTCAGTAAGTCAGTCAAGTCATTCAGTAAGTCAGTCAAGTCATTCAGTAAGTCAGTCAAGTCATTCAGTAAGTCAGTCAAGTCATTCAGTAAGTCAGTCAAGTCATTCAGTAAGTCAGTCAAGTCATTCAGTAAGTCAGTCAAGTCATTCAGTAAGTCAGTCAAGTCATTCAATAAGTCAGTCAAGTCATTCATAAGTCAGTCAAGTCATTCAGTAAGTCAGTCAAGTCATTCAGTAAGTCAGTCAAGTCATTCAGTAAGTCAGTCAAGTCATTCAGTAAGTCAGTCAAGTCATTCAGTAAGTCAGTCAAGTCATTCAGTAAGTCAGTCAAGTCATTCAGTAAGTCAGTCAAGTCATTCAGTAAGTCAGTCAAGTCATTCAGTAAGTCAGTCAAGTCATTCAGTAAGTCAGTCAAGTCATTCAGTAAGTCAGTCAAGTCATTCAGTAAGTCAGTCAAGTCATTCAGTAAGTCAGTCAAGTCATTCAGTAAGTCAGTCAAGTCATTCAGTAAGTCAGTCAAGTCATTCAGTCAGTCAGTCAAGTCATTCAGTAAGCCAGTCAAGTCATTCAGTAAGCCAGTCAAGTCATTCAGTCAGTCAGTCAAGTTATTCAGTCAGTCAGTCAAGTCATTCAGTCAGTCATGTCAGTCAGTCAAGTCATTCAGTCAGTCAAGTTAGTCAGTCAGTCAGTCAGTCAGTCAAGTCAGTCAGTCAGTCAAGTCAGTCAGTCAGTCAGTCAGTCAGTCACACAAACTTATGTTTACATCTTTTTATGTGTACAAAGTAACACTTCATTACGGCCACAGGTTATGTCTTGTCTAATATCTGTGTTTTCTTCGTTAATTCAAGATCAAAACACAATTCACTCTTATTCTTCACACACACAGCTGGCTGGCTTGTAGCCAGGACTAATTGACGCGTATGAAATACGTACGAATGCTGGGATGGTAGGGTCCGTGGTGGCTGGGTAAGGCGGGTAGTGTCTGCTGAACCACAACAGTAGTACGTAGTAACAAGACTGCTTGTGAGAATGGTTATTTGTTTTCCTTCCCACAAACTAAGTTTATTCAGGTATACACAGATACAGTTACGAAGATTATCATAATAGCAGCATATGTGTAGAGAACCTAGGATAACCCAAAAAAGTCAGAGTGACAGTATTTCCATTGACTGACTTGGGTTATCCTAGGTTCTCTACACATATGCTGCTATGTATGATAATGTATGTAACTGTACTCACCTAATTGTGGTTGCAGGGGTCGAGACTCAGCTCCTGGCCCCGTGTATCTGAATAAACTTAGTTTGCAAGAAGGAAAAACAAATTCCCTTTTCCTCAAAGCATGAGGATTCTTAGGCAGTAAATAACCATGCGCTCAAAACTTTTCCCCTCCTGCCGAACCGTGTAATATCATCTTTACGTCGTGTAAGATGATAATGTGTCGCAAATCTTAAATCGTGCAATACCGGTAACGTGCAACATAATCTCGTGCTAAATGACGTTCTACTGTACCCATATCCAGGACTCAGATGTGAGCAATGGTGATGATAGTGATAGTGAATATGAACTCCAAGCTCTTCAAAACAGTTCCAGTAGCAGAGTGAAGTGGAATATTCTCCAGTGAAGCATCAGTATATACGACGGTATATGCGCTCTGGAAGTGTGCCATATGCTGTTCCAAGGGTAAGGAGTACATCTCGGAGTACATCCCGTGGCATACAACAGGAAGTGATAGTGAAAATGATGGTGATATTGTTACAATGGGGATGAAAATGTACATGTGTCATCAGATGGTGGTGGTGGTGGTGGCGGTGCCAGCCATCAGGCACCAGCAGTGGGCCATGCTGCTACCCACGCCACTGCGTCAGCCTCACCCACCCACCCACCCACCACAACAACCTCCACAACCACCTGTCAATATCCAGTACCCACCAGCAGACCGCACCTGGGATTGGCAGGAAGCTGACAATTTTGTTCCCAATCCCCATCACTTTGATGAAAGTCAGAGTGGACTACGGCCATCTTGTACACTTGGGAACAATGCCACTGAACTGGAATGTTTCCAGTTATTCTTTGACGAACCCCAGATGGAAATTATTGTCAGGGAAAGCAACAGATACTTCGATTACACCATGGCAATACATTCAAAATTACCAGGAAGTTACGGTACTCTAGTTTGAAAAAGAGAACCCAACTTGGTGAGATATATTTTCTGTACTGCACAATTTTTAATGATTTTGCAAGTGAACATGACAGATGTGTAAATCGTAAACATATGCCTAGGTTCAATGATGGCACTCGTAGAGGTGAGGTGCAGGCGTTGCTGCCAATGACATCATGGCATTTCGGTGGCATGACAAACGAGATGTCACACTGTTGTCATCAGTTCACCAAAACGAAATGGCAGACATTGGCAGGCTGAATAGAGAGACCAATGAACCCATCCTAAAACCTGCAGCTGTGATGGACTACACTCTCAATATGCATTCAGTGGACAAATGTGACATGCAAATTGGGTTTGCTGATTGTGTTCGCAAGAGTTATAAGTGGTACATAAAACTCTTTTTCATCTTGTGGACATTGCTGAATGCTTATAATGTGTATAAGCTGAAGACCAGAAACAAACCACCATATGGTCAGTTTTGTTTGTCTGTCATCAAACAAATATTATTCAAGTACAAAGTAACAACACCTGCAATAGAACAACGCCTGCGAACTGATCAACACCTACCCTCTTGTCTGAGGCCTGGTGAACACTTCCTAACAAAACTGCCTGCTATTGCTTGCAAGAAAAAGGCTCAGAGGAGGTGTTTTGTCTGTGCACATACAAAAAAACGCCAACAAGAATGCAGAGACACTCGTTTCATGTGTGTGGAATGTAAAACACCTCTGTGCATGGAACCATGTTTCAGAGACTTCCACAAGCTGCAGAGCTTCTAGAAACATGTCCAGTGGCTGTATATATGTACAGTCATACCTCGGTTAACGATGTAGTCGGATAGCGATAAATTCGGTTAACGATATTTTTGACGTAAAAAAAATGACTCCCGTTAACGATGTTTGCTTAGGTTAACGATATTCGTACCGGACGCGCCGCGTGGCGCCCAGCTGTGCGGGAACCCGGGGAGCGTCAGTGTGCTATTGTTTACAAGCAGAGCGACTACCACCCACTCCACCCACGCATTCATACCAGTATATTGTCATTATTCCACTGTTTTTAGTGCTTACAACTGCTAAATAAGCTACCATGGGTCCAAAGAAAGCTCCTAGTGGTAAGCCTGTGGAAAAGAGGCTCAGAAATACAATGAACTGAAGAAGGAGATAATAGAAAAATATGAAAGTGGAGTGCGTATCACTGAGCTGGTCAGGCTGTATGGTAAAGCCTATTCTACCATCGCTACCATTGTGGCCAAGGAAAATAGACGTAAAATCAAGGAAGCTGTTGTTGCGAAGGTTCATTTGTGATCACAAACAGAGATCACAAGTGCTGGAAGATGTGGAAAATTTGTTGTTGGTGTGGATCAACGAGAAACAGTTAGTGTTTCGGGGGCAATAATATGTGAAAAAGCAAGGCAGTTGCATGATGATCTCGTTAAGAAAATGCCTGCAACGAGTGCTGAAGTGAGCGAATTTAAAGCCAGCAGAGGCTGGTTTCAAAAATTTAAGAATCGAAGTGGCATACATAGTGTTGTGAGGCATAGTGAGGCAGCCAGTTCTGACAAAAGTGTGGCTGAAAAATAAGTGCCTGAATTCCAGGAGTACATAGAGGCTGAACAATTCCTCCCAAGTGTTTAATTGTGATGAAACAGGCCTGTTTTGGAAGAAAATGCCCAACAGGACCTTCATTACTCAGGAGGAAAAGGCACAGCCAGACATAAGCCTATGAAAGACAGGCTAACTTTGATGCTTTGTGCTAATGCCAGTGGTGATTTTAAAGTGAAGCCTTTACTGGTGTATCTTTTGAAAATCCCCAGTGTTTGGCAGATCCGGTATCACCAAGTCTAACTTGTGTGTGATGTGGAAGTCTAACAAAAAGACATGGGTCACAAAGGACATTTTCTTAGAGTGGTTCAATGGCGTGTTTGGTCCCAGTGTGAAGAAATATCTCCAGGAAAATAATTTGCCACTTAAGTGCCTCCTAATAATGGACAATGCTCCTTGTCATCCTCTAAACTTGGTAGAGAAAATTGTGGAGGAGTTTAAATTCAACAAAGTGAAGTTCTTGCCCCCTAATACCACTCCTCTCCTCCAGCTCATGGACCAGCAGGTCATTTCAAACTTTAAAAAACTCTACACCAAAGCAATGTTTCAAAAGTGCTTTGATGTGACCACAGACATGAATATAACCCTAAGAGCTTTGGAAAACCATTTCCATATCCTGCATTGTGTAAACCTTATAGGTAAGACTTGGGAGGTAGTGACTACCAGGACTTGAACTCTGCCTGGAGAAAATTGTGGCCAGACTGTGTCCTAGAGAGGGATTTTGAAGGTTTTGGGGATGAGCCTCAGAACCCTGAGCCTGAGCCTGAGCCTCTTGTGGAAGAAATTGTGGAACTGGGCAAGTCTATGGGGTTGGAGGTGAGTGGTGAGGATGTGGAACAGTTGGTGGAGGAGCACAAGGAAGAGCTAACCACAGAAGATCTGCAAGAGCTTCAAAGCAACTGCAACAAGAGACCACAGGTCAGGACAATGGCTCAGAGGAGGAGGAGGTGGAACCGAGATGGAAGAAGGCGCTTCTTCAAGGATTAGGGAGATCTGTGCCAAATGGACTGATGTGCAAGCTTTATGGATGAATATCACCCTAACCATGCTGTTGCAGGCCCTGCTGGCAACCTGTACAATGACACAGTGGTGTGTCATTTCAGGGATGTGTTAAAGAATCGCCAGACACAGAGCTTCCTGGACAGATTTATTGTTAGAGAGGTCCAGTGACTCTCAAGCTAGTCCTAGTGGCATTAAAAGAAAAAGGGAAGTAACCCCAGAAAAGAACTTGCACCTGCAGTGTTAATGGAAGGATTCCCTTCCAAACACTAGCATACTACTCCACCTTCTCCCCTCCTCCCGTCCTCCACACATCAACAACTCTTCAATAAATGTAAGTGACATGTTATTGTACTATATTTACATGTGTATTTATTTAATGTTATTAAATTGTGTATTATTTAATGTAAAAAAATTCTAAAAAATTTATTTTACTACTTTTGGAAGTCTTGGACGGATTAATTTTTTTTTCATTATTTCAGGGAAAAAATTTATTGGGGTTTAAAATTGATTCAGAAAAATATCCCCCCCTGAGGGTTAATAATTTTAAACCCAGGATGACCGATATATATGATAGACAAAAATAATAAACAACTTTGACAGGGACCCCGAGATCAAAAAAATTCACTCCAAAAACCTCCCCTGCCATTACCAACGAATTTACTCCCAAGAAAAACAAGTAGGTTCCCATTTCAGACCCCCAAAAAAAACACTTACAAAAGCACTTACAATATTATACTTACAAAATTTGTACTTTTCCCCGGGGGGGATGTAACGGGGTTCCACCGATATTGATTTGAAACTTTTTTTTGTAAACAATATAATGACAAATTTTGGGGGTTTTGGGGGGTACAACGGGGTGAAGTATCCAAAAGGCCCATATTAGTCTCACGGGCCCAAAAATTTTTCTTAAAAAAAAGAAAAAAAAAAAAATAAAAAAAAAAAAAAAATTACGGGGGACCGGAAGTGGGGGAGTTACAGGGGTTTTAATTTAAAAGTAACTTACCCTTTTATATTCGAAGTAACGAAAAATTTTTTTTTTAAAATTTTTTAGTTTTTAAAAAAAAAATATCTTTTCCCAAAGAAAAAAAATTTTTTTTTTGAATATTTTCCGCCCCCGAGAACGATTTTTGGGGAAAAAGTTTTTCACCCCCAAAAGGTTAATGTACAAAAATATTTTTTTTTTATTTTGGGGGGGCCCAAAACAGATTAATCGATTTCCATTTTTTTTGGGGAAAAAAGTTTTTAAAAATTATAATCGGTTTTAGTCACTGAAGGGGATTAATTAAAAAAAGGGGGCCCCCGAAACGTATTATTATTATACATATTATGTTATTATTATATTATACAGGGGCCCCCCTATTCAACACCCAAAACCACATTCATTCCAGAAGCCGTTTTTTTCCCCTTTTTAAACAAATTTATTCCCATGGGTGGGTGTAAATTAGGTTAGATTATTTCGGGCCCCCCCAAAAAAAAACTTTTTAAAAGCACTTTTAGAAATACTTGTCATCCTGTTCCCCTGGTTAAGCAGACTCATTATTGTCCCGCACCTACAAGGATTTACTAACTTTAAGATTTTTATCGAGACGCGCTCCCGCCGGGGGTTCTAAACCCCCAAATTTTGGGGGACACTGAAACCGGGGTTTTTGATCCTTTGTACCCCATTTTTAAAAAATAAAATTAATGGGGAGTTTTTTGGGGTTTTGAATAGCGAGGGTCCACTGTATTATTTATTTTTTTTAAATTTTTATTATTATTATTTATTATTACAGTGGACCCCCGTTTACTTTTGTCAAAACTTGACCCATTATGTAAGGTATTTTTGTAAAAGGGGATTTTTGGGGCTAAAAGGGGGAATCTAATTTTTCATTATTCCAGGAATAAATTTTTCCCGGGGGCGGCACTTGAACAGATTCTGGAACGAAATGGATGCTAACCCGGGGGACTGTTTTTTTTATTATACAGTTTTCCCCCCCCAACGAACACCCCCAAATCGTTTAAAATTATTTTAAGTACATGGACCCGTTTTTAACACTTTAAAAATCACCCTTTTTTGTAAGTTTATTAATTTTTGAGCTTTTTTAAGGCATTTTGGGGACTGGGAAAAGGGCTGATTAATTTACATCATTCCTTATGGGAATAAAAGTTTTTTAACAGCCCTTAATAGCATTCTGGTGAGGGTAGTTTTAAAATTGTGGGTAGGTAGTAGGTTGGAGGGCAACCACCCGGGGGGTACAGTACCCCGAGATCTAATTAATCCGTTCCAGGGGTACTTAACACGGTTTACAAATTAAAACCCCCATTTCCCCTAAGAAATAATGTAAATACAATTAACCGTTTTCCCCCAAAAAAATTCACATACTAAATTAAAAACAATATATATATATATACATTTACTTACCTTTTTTGAAGAGTTGCAGGCATCTGAAGGTAGAGTTGCTGATAGGGGGAGGGGGTTAGTGGTTGGGGAAGGGGGGGAAAAACCCCCCCAAAAAGGGCTTCAGGTAACAAGTCCCTCTCTGGGGGGTTTTTTTTCCCTTTTTTTGGGGGTTTTTTAAAAACCCCTGGGCCAGTTTTAGAGTCACCAGACCCCTGCCTGGTGAAGTAACTGTCCACAGTTCTCTGTTTCTGGCGACTCTTCAACACTTTCCTGAAGTGCGACATGGCTCTCTCACTGAAGTGGCTGCACAGAAGGCTCATTTCAGCTTGCTCAGGGAATTGTCTTTCAACAAATGTCTGCAACTCATTCCACTTTGTACACATCTCCTTAAGCACTGAAGAGGCACCTCCTTCTGTCTCTCACCCTCCTCCTTTGAAGCAATAACCTCAGCTGTGGTCTGTTGCTGTTCCAGATGAAGCTCTTGCAGCTCTTCAGTTAGCTCTACCCTGTGGGCCTCCACCAACTCTTCCACATCCTCACCACTCACCTCCAACCCCAGGCTGTTCCCCAATGCCACAATATCTTCCACAACAGGCACAGGGTCGTCAGGGTCAGCCTCAAATCCTTCAAAATCCCTCTGTTGGACACAACCTGGCCACAATGGTCTCCAAGCAGAGTTCAAAGTCCTGGAAGTCCTCCCTCCCAAGCCTTACCTATAAGGCGTATGCAATGCACAATATTGAAGTGATCTTTCCAGAACTCTCTTAGGGTCAATGCAGTGTCTGAGGTCACATCAAAGCACTTCAAACACTGCTTTGGTGTACAGTTTCTTGAAGTTGGAAATGACCTGCTGGTCCATGGGCTGGAGGAGAGGAGTGGTGTTAGGAGGCAAGAACTTCACTCTGATGAAATTAAACTTGTCAGACAAACACTCTTGCAAGTTGTGAGGGTGAGCAGGAGCATTGTCCAGTACCAGGAGGCACTTGAGTGGCAATTTCTTTTCAAGAGGTATTTCTTCACACTAGGGCCAAACACTCCAGTCACCCATTCCTTGAAAATCTCTGTAGTGACCCATGCCTTGGTGTTAGCCTTCCAATGCACACACAAATTATTCTTGTCAACACTGTGATTCCTGAAGGGTCTGGGATTTTCTGCGTGATACACCAGTAAAGGCTTCACTTTAAAATCACCACTGGCATTGGCACACATCATAAGAGTTAGCCTGTCTTTCATAGGCTTGTGTCCTGGCTGTGCCTTTTCCTCCTGATTAATGTAGGTCCTGTTGGGCATTTTCTTCCAAAACAGGCCTGTTTCATCACAGTTAAACACTTGTTGGGGAGGAATTGTTCAGCCTCTACGAACCCCTGGAATTCCTGCACAAATTTTTCAGCTGCACGTTTGTCTGAGCTGGCTGCCTCACCATGTCTCACAACACAGTGTATGCCACTCGTTTCTTAAACCTGTCAAACCAGCCTTTGCTGGCTTTAAAATCACTCGCCTCACCACTTGTTCCAGGCATTGTCTTGACAAGATCTGCGTGCAACTTCCTTGCCTTTTCAAATTATCGCCATGGAAATACTATCACCCGCTCTCTGTTTTCATTGATCCACACCAACAACTTCTCAACCTCATCCACTGTTTTCGATCTATTTTTCGTTAACATATCAACCCCTTTTGCAACATTAATAATAATAATAATAATAATTTTTATTTAGACATGATACAAAGAATTACATTTGGTTATTGAGATTACATGAGGTGTACATGCCAAAAGCCCCTAGTATGCAGGGCATTTGGGCAGACTTAAATTAACTTAAAACTAGATTGTAAGAATTTTGTAGATAGTATACAATGAGTAAAGGTGAGTATTTAAGCTATGAAATTTGAACATATGAAATTTGAATAGTTTTGTACTTTTGTCTTCATTATAAAATTAATTAAATCAGATTAAACAAATTAAAGCAATAATAATAATAAAATGATAAAAGTTATGGTTGATAATTTATAAAATAAGTAAAGATGCATATCTAAGTTATAAAGTTTGAATATAAGTTGAACATATCAATTAATTGTAGCAATTCATTGCAGCAACAAAAGTTATGGTTGATAATTTATAAAATAAGTAGAGTTGCATATCTAAGTTATAAAGTTTGAATATAAGTTGAACATATCAATTAATTGCAGCAATTTATTGCAGCAATGCAACTAATTGAGTGAGATAACAATTTAAAACAATTAATTGCATTGCAGTTAGTTTACGTGGTCATTATAATGTAAGTGTTGTGGGAATAATTAGCTAGGGAAGTATTATTCATAACAGGTTTTACATTCATTCATTCGTTCATTCATACATTACATTGACTTGAATAGTCAGGTTTTTACGTTAAGTGATTATTCTACTTTGCTGGGAATGGTTGATAAGGAGCAATTAGCTTTGGGTGAGAAGGTGGTTTTTTAGCATCGTTTTGAATTGGGTTACAGGTAGGGTTTCTTTGGCAATGACAGGTAATGAATTCCAAATTTTCGTGCCTTTTATGTGCATTGAGTTTTTACATAGCGTTAGGTGGACACGGGGAACATCGAGTGATCTGTGTCTAGTGTTATGGTCATGTGTCCTGGTAAAATTAGTAAGGAGAAGTTTGAGTGGTGGGTTAATATCTGCATAGAGTGTTCTATGTATGTAATAGGCACAGTAAAAAGTATGGATGTCTTGTATGGTGAGTAAGTTTAGGTTTTGAATATTGGTGGAGTATGTTGCCTGGAGTGAGAATTTGTTATCATTCTAACTGCTGCCTTTTGTTGTGTTATTAGTGGTCTGAGATGAGTTATTGATGTAGAGCCCCATGCGCAGATTCCATAGGTGGGTAGGGGTAAATGAGTGAGTGATATAGGGTAAGGAGAGCTGGTTGTGGAACATAGTACCGTATCTTGGATAGTATTCCCACGGTCTTTGAGACTTTCTTGGAGATTTGTTGTATATGTGTCTGAAATTTGAGGCCACTGTCAAGATGTATTCCTAAGAATTTTCCCTCTGTGAGTTTTGCGATAGGGGACCCGTTTATCATTATGTTAAGTGGTGCGTTTGTAGCTCTGTTCCCAAACTGGATAAAATAGGTTTATCAATATTGAGAGTAAGTTTGTTGGTCATCATCCAGGTAGATATTTTCTGCAATTCAGTATTTGTAGTGTTGGCTAGTGTGTCTGGGCTTGGGTGAGAGATAACGTATGTAGTGTCATCTGCAAAAGTATGGGTTTGAGTAGTTGAGATGCATTTGGTAGGTCGTTAATGTAAATGAGAAAGAGTAGTGGGCCAAGAACACTTCCCCGTGGGACACCTACGGTAATAGTTTGCGCGGTGGAGCTAGCTCCATTTGTGTACACATATTGGTTTCTGTTGCTAAGGTATGATTTTAGGTAGTTTAGGGAGTGTCCTCTTATACCATAGTGCGATAATTTTAAGTGTAACAGATCATGGTCAACTGTATCAAAAGCTTTACGTAAATCAATGAAGATTCCCACTGGGATTTCTTTTTCTCAAGGGCGGTGTAAATTATTTCTAACATGTGTATAATGGCATCATTTGTATTTTTATTAGGCCTGAATCCAAATTGACAGTGGTTGAGTACGTTGTTGGAGGTGAGGTAGGAATATATTTGTCTATGAATTAATTTTTCAAAGATTTTGGAGAGAAGGGTAAGTTAGATATCGGCCTGTAGTTATTCAGGTCTGCTTGATCTCCTCCCTTATGTATTGGGGTGACCCTCGCTATTTTGAGTATTGATGGGAAGGTAGAGGATTCAATGGATTTGTTAAAAAGTGTTGCAATAATTGGTGAGAGAACTTGAGGGGCTTTTTGTATATATAAGGTGGTAAGTTATTTAGGTCACCTGCTTTGTTTTTAATGTGTTGATTAAAAGTGAGACTTCTATTGGGTTGGTTGGGGCTAGGAATAGTGTGTTCGGATAGGTGCCAGTGAGATAGTCGTTAGGTGGAGTATTAGAACTTGGGATTTTGCTTGCCAGCTTTTTACCTATGGTGGAGAAGAAATCATTGAGTTTGTTTGCTGTTTCAATAGGTGGGAGTAGGGGTTCATCGGGTTTTTGTTAGTTTGATTGTTCTGTTTGTGGATATCTTTTTTGTTCCTAGAATTTCAGATAGGGTTTTCCAGGTTTTTTTATATCACTTTTTAAGTTATGTAATCTGTTCTCATAGTACAGTTTTTGACCTTATCAGACTCGTTAGGTTTGATGAGTAGCGTTTGTTTGTTCTCTTGATATTTGTCCCATTCTGTACTGTTTTCATATAGGTGCTTTATATTAATGGACTTGAGTATGCTGGGGGTTAGCCAGGGACTATTTAATCTTTTAGTTGTGATTTGTTTAGTTTTTTTAGGGCAGTGCTTATTATAGAGGTATTGGGTCTTTTTAAGAAAATTATTAATACATAAGTCAGTATCTGGGAAGTTGTCTATTTCTGTTTGCCAGTCAATGTTTGTCATAGCTGTTATAAAGCTATTTATAGCTGTCTCATTATGTAGTCTGAAGGTAACTTTAGTAGTCTCTAGTGGTAATTTTCCGAGATTTGTTATGAGAAAGGTCGGGTAGTGGTCAGTGGTGTTGTCTGTGATTATGCCTGATTTTAATGGGGATATGGTGTTAGTCCAGATATGGTCTAATAGAGAGGCACAGGTCTCAGAGATTCTCGTAGGTTTTGTTATTGTCGGGAGCAGCAAGCAGTTGCTCAGAGTGTTTGTGAATTCAGTTACTAGTGGGTCCTGATCTTGTAGGAGGTTTATATTGAAGTCACCTGTGAGGATTAAGTGGTCTTTGTTCATGTGTGCATCAGTAATCATACTTCCTAATTTTTCACTAAATTGCTGAATGTTTGATTGTGGTAATCTATAGATGTTTATAACTGTGAGAGGTTTTTGTAGATAATTGGATTTAAATTTAGCTATTATATATTCTCCATGTTCATCTCTTGTGCAAGTATTGTTAATACATTCAAGCTGGTCTGAGTAGAACATAGCTGTGCCACCTCCTTGTTGGTCTGGCCGACAATTGTGTATGGCTGTGTAACCAGGAATGGCATAGATATCTGTAGTATGAGGCTTTAACCATGTTTCAGTGAGAGCAATGATGGACATACTGGCCTGAAGTGAGTTTAATAATGCAGTGAGGTCATCAAAATGTTTGCTTAAAGATCTGACATTGTAATTAAATATAGTTATGTTATTGTTGGATTTGAGTAGTGTTTTAGCCTGTTCTGATGTGTAGTAATGACAATTGTTGTTAGGTTCATGTAAGTCATTTAATAGAAGGTTGATTTCAGGATCAATGTTTGGAATCATAAGATTTAGTGTGATTCTATAAGTAAACTTAAAATTAGAACAACACAAGTAGACCTAAGAATAGGACAATGCAAAAGGATTTCTTGGCACGTGAGTTAGTACGTTGAATATGTTTACAAAAATGAAAAGAATGAGCTAAGGTAGTCAATTTACAGCTAATAAGAATCTAAAACTATAGCACCTGAGTTAGCACCTGAGTAAGTTAATTAATTAAACAAAAGTTTATATATGAGTGTGATTCTAAAAGATTAAGAACAATGAATAATGCTAGACTTAAAGATATGATATCTGATCAATTGATTTTTCTAGCTAATCAAATTAACAGACTTTTGAATAGAAGTCACAGAGGTTTAGGATATACAGTGTAATTGATTTATTATTTAACTAGCTAATAGAACTGGTTGGAAAGTTACTATGATTAGTATTAAGTTATAATGGAACAAATATTAAGATTCAGTATTGCACTAGTTGTGATTATAGAATTTATTAAAGGCAATATAATGAAAATCAAAGTTAATTGTTAAAAGAGAGATAAGTGCTAAAATGTATAAAAGTGTACAAAAGTAAAATTTATTAGTATTAAAAATATTAAAAGATAAGTACAATTTTTAGCAAATATTTTTTTTTTTTTTTTATTAACACATCGGCCGATTCCCACCAAGGCAGGGTGGCCCGAAAAAGAAAAACTTTCATCATCATTCATTCCATCACTGTCTTGCCAGAGGGGTGCTTTACACTACAGTTATAAAACTGCAACATTAACACCCCTCCTTCAGAGTGCAGACACTGTACTTCCCATCTCCAGGACTCAAGTCCGGCCTGCCGGTTTCCCTGAATCCCTTCATAAATGTTACTTTGCTCACACTCCAACAGCACGTCAAGTATTAAAAACCATTTGTCTCCTTGCTCATTAGTCTGTCATTTGTTTACCATGTATGGACGTGTTTATGATTCATTACCTTTGTAACTGTCATGACTATGACCAGCTCTACCTGGAGCTCATTTTCTTTGCAACTTGTCATGATTGTGACCAGCTCTACCTGGAGCTCATTAACTTTGCAACTTGTCATGATTGTGACCAGCTCTACCTGGAGCTCATTACCTTTGCAACTTGTCATGATTGTGACCAGATCTAGTTCATTACCGCTGTAACTTGTTCAGCTATCAAAATTTTGGAGTCCAGTCTCTGGACCAATTATGTACCTCTGTAATCTTTCGACTACCGCCCACAGGATGGGTATGGGGTGCATAATAAAGATATCAAACTAACAAACTCCATTCACTCCTATCAAATACGCTCACACATGCTTGCTGGAAGTCCAAGCCCCTCGCACACAAAACTTCCTTTACCCCCTCCCTCCAACCTTTCCTAGGCCGACCCCTACCCCGCCTTCCCTCCACTACAGATTTATACACTCTCGAAGTTATTCTGTCTCGTTCCATTCTCTCTACATGTCCGAACCACCTCAACAACCCCTCCTCAGCTCTCTGGATAATAGTTTTGGTAATCCCGCACCTCCTCCTAATTTCCAAACTCCGAATTCTCTGCATTATATTCACACCACACATTGACCTCAGACATGACATCTCCACTGCCTCCAGCCTTCTCCTCGTTGCAACATTCATCACCCATGCTTCACACCCATATAAGAGTGTTGGTATAACTATACTCTCATACATTCCCTTCTTTACTTCCATGGACAAAGTTCTTTGTCTCCACAGACTCCGAAGTGCTCCACTCACCCTTTTTCCCTCATCAATTCTATGATTCACCTCATCCTTCATAGACCCATCTGCTGACATGTCCACTCCCAAATCTGAATACATTCACCTCCTCCATACTCTCTTCCTCCAATCTGATATCCAATCTTTCATCACCTAATCTTTTTGTTATCCTCATCACCTTACTCTTTCCTATATTCACTTTCAATTTTCTTCTTTTACACACCCTACCAAATTCATCCACCAACCTCTGCAACTTATCTTCAGAATCTCCCAAAAGCACAGTGTCATCAGCAAAAAGCAACTGTGACAACTCCCACTTCGTATTTGATTCTTTATCTTTTAACCCCACACCTCTTGCCAAGACCCTCGCATTCACTTCTCTTACAACCCCATCTATAAATATATTGAACAACCACGGTGACATCACACATCCTTGTCTAAGGCCCACTTTTACTGGGAAATAGTCCCCCTCCCTCCTACACACTCTAACTTGAGCCTCACTGTCCTCATAAAACTCTTCACTGCTTTCAGTAACCTACCTCCTATTCCATACACCTGCAACATCTGCCACATTGCCCCCTATCCACCCTATCATACGCCTTTTCCAAATCCATAAATGCCACAAAACCTCTTTACCCTTATCCAAATACTGTTCACCTATATGTTTCGCTGTAAACACTTGGTCTACACCCCCTACCTTTCCTAAAGCCCCCTTGTTCATCTGCTATCCTGCTTTCTGTCTTACTCTTAATTCTTTCAATAATAACTCTACCATACACTTTACCAGGTACACTCAACAGACTTATTCCCCTATAATTTTGCACTCTCTTTTGTCCCCTTTGCCTTTATACAAAGGAACAATACACGCTCTCTGACAATCCCTAGGTACCTTACCCTCTTCCATACATTTATTAAATAATAGCACTAACCACTCCAAAACTATATCCCCACCTGCTTTTAACATTTCTATCTTTATCCCATCAATCCCAGCTGCCTTACCCCCTTTCATTCTACCCACTGCCTCACGAACTTCCCCCACACTCACAACTGGCTCTTCCACACTCCTACAAGATGTTATTCCTCCTTGCCCTATACACGAAATCACAGCTTCCCTATCTTCATCAACATTTAACAACTCAAAATATTCCCTCCATCTTCCCGATACCTCCAACTCTCCATTTAATAACTCTCCTCTCCTATTTTTAACTGTCAAATCCATTTGTTCCCTAGGCTTCCTCAACTTATTAATCTCACTCCAAAACTTTTTCTTATTTTCAACAAAATTTGTTGATAACATCTCACCCACTCTCTCATTTGCTCTCTTTTTACATTGCTTCACCACTCTCTTAACCTCTCTTTTTCTCTCCATATACTCTTCCCTCCTTGCATCACTTCTACTTTGTAAAAACCTCTCATATGCTATCTTTTTCTCCCTTACTACTCTCTTTACATCATCATTCCACCAATCGCTCTTCTTCCCTCCCGCACCCACTCGCCTATAACCACAAACTTCTGCTGAACACTCTAACACTACATTTTTAAATCTACCCCATACATCTTCGACCCTATTGCCTACACTCTCACTAGCCCATCTATCCTCCAATAGTTGTTTATATCTTACCCTAACTGCCTCCTCTTTTAGTTTATAAACCTTCACCTCTCTCTTACTTACTGCTTCTATTTTCCTTGTATCCCATCTACCTTTTACTCCCACTGTAGCTATAACTAAA
Source organism: Cherax destructor (assembly GCA_009830355.1). Classification (NCBI taxonomy): domain Eukaryota; kingdom Metazoa; phylum Arthropoda; class Malacostraca; order Decapoda; family Parastacidae; genus Cherax; species Cherax destructor. Next base: position 39,431 of record WNWK01016755.1, read on the forward strand.
AAGTGATCTGATATATCTGTGGCCCCTCTATAAACATGTACATCCTGAAGTCTACTCAACAGTCTTTTATCTACCAATACATAGTCCAACAAACTACTGTCATTACGCCCTACATCATATCTTGTATACTTATTTATCCTCTTTTTCTTAAAATATGTATTACCTATAACTAAACCCCTTTCTATACAAAGTTCAATCAAAGGGCTCCCATTATCATTTACACCTGGCACCCCAAACTTACCTACCACACCCTCTCTACATGTTTCTCCTACTTTAGCAAATAAGGTGATTAATAGAACTTATAAATTCTAAGCAAGTAAGCTGATAAAAATATATAGGTATGTGGGTTGAAAAATGGGCACAAGTAAAAATTGTATGTATTTAAAAATAAAAGTAAAACTATTTGTCAAAAATATTCATCAGAGGATAGACAAATACTTAAATGAGGTAGATGGGCAAAACATACACTACACTATACGTAGGGGTTTGGTATTGGACATTGTGTTTATACAGTCTCTGTTATATTTGCATCCCTAAGGAATCTTGATAGTTCAGTCTCAGTTGTGATAGTATACAACTGGCCTACACTTGTTTTTTTCACTAGAATTTTTCCATCCCGAGTGAAACATTAGCTTCCTTGATCTCATTTCTCTTTGCCAGGATAGAGCTGATAGTAGATGGGGTTTTCTTGTACATCCTGGCAAGCTCACTCAGACGTACGCCACTCATATTTTTCTATAATCTCTTCAGTTCGATGGTGTTCCTCACTTTCTTTACCACAGGGGTGCCACTAGGAAGCTTCTTTGGACCCATGGTGACTTATTTCACAGTGACAATCACTAAACCACCAAAAAAGACACCAAATGTACAGTGGACCCCCAAGTATCGTAATTAATCCGTTCCAGGAGCTAGTACTTAACACGAAGTTTACGAAATTCGAACCATTATTTCCCATAAGAAATAATGTAAATACAATTAATCCGTTCCACAAAAAAATATTCACATACTAAATTAAAAACAATATATATATATATATATATATACATTTACTTACCTTTATTGAAGAGTTGCAGGCATCTGGAAGGTAGAGTTGCTGATAGGGGCAGGGAGTTAGTGGTTGGAAGGGGAATCCCCCTCCAAAAGGACTTCAGGTAACAAGTCCTCTCTGGGGTTACTTCCTTTTGGTCTTTTAATGCCACTAGGACCAGCTTGAGAGTCACCAGACCCCTGCCTGGTGAAGTAACTGTCCAGAGTCCTCTGTTTCTGGCGACCCTTCAACACTTTCCTGAAGTGCGACATGGCTCTGTCACTGAAGTGGCTGCACAGAAGGCTCATTTCAGCTTGCTCAGGGTGGTGTCTTTCAACAAATGTCTGCAACTCATTCCACTTTGTACACATCTCCTTAAGCACTGAAGAGGGCACCTCCTTCTGTCTCTCACCCTCCTCCTTTGAAGCAATAACCTCAGCTGTGGTCTGTTGCTGTTCCAGATGAAGCTCTTGCAGCTCTTCAGTTGTTAGCTCTACCCTGTGGACCTCCACCAACTCTTCCACATCCTCACCACTCACCTCCAACCCCAGGTTGTTCCCCAATGCCACAATAGAGTCCACAACAGGCACAGGGTCGTCAGGGTCAAGGTCAGGGTCAGCCTCAAATCCTTCAAAATCCCTCTGTTGGACACAACCTGGCCACAATGGTCTCCAAGCAGAGTTCAAAGTCCTGGAAGTCACTCCCTCCCAAGCCTTACCTATAAGGCGTATGCATTCACAATGTTGAAGTGATCTTTCCAGAACTCTCTTAGGGTCAACTCAGTGTCCGAGGTCACTTCAAAGCACTTTTCAAACAGTGCTTTGGTGTACAGTTTCTTGAAGTTGGAAATGACCTGCTGGTCCATGAGCTGGAGAGAGAGTGGTGTTAGGAGGCAAGAACTTCACTCTGATGAAATTAAACTTGTCAGACAAACACTCTTGCAAGTTGTCAGGGTGAGCAGGAGCATTGTCCAGTATCAGGAGGCACTTGAGTGGCAATTTCTTTTCCAAGAGGTATTTCTTCACAGTAGGGCCAAACACTCCAGTCACCCATTCCTTGAAAATCTCCATAGTGACCCATGCCTTGGTGTTAGCCTTCCAATGCACACACAAATTATTCTTGTCAACACTGTGATTCTTGAAGGGTCTGGGATTTTCATAGTGATACACCAGTAAAGGCTTCACTTTAAAATCCCCACTAGCATTAGAACAAAACATGAGAGTTAGCCTGTCTTTCATAGGCTTGTGTCCTGGCTGTGCCTTTTCCTCCTGAGTAATGTAGGTCCTGTTGGGCATTTTCTTCCAAAACAGGCCTGTTTCATCACAGTTAAACACTTGTTGGGGAGGAATTGTTCAGCCTCTACGAACCCCTGGAATTCATGCACAAATTTTTCAGTTGCACGTTTGTCTGAGCTGGCTGCCTCACCATGCCTCACAACACTGTGTATGCCACTACGTTTCTTAAACCTGTCAAACCAGCCTTTGCTGGCTTTAAAATCACTTGTCTCACCACTGGTTGCAGGCATTGTCTTGACAAGATCTGCGTGCAACTTCCTTGCCTTTTCACAAATTATCGCCATGGAAATACTATCACCCGCTCTCTGTTTTTCATGGATCCACACCAACAACAACTTCTCAACCTCATCCACTGTTTTCGATCTATTTTTCGTTAATATATCAACCCCTTTTGCAACATTAGCTTCCTTGATCTCATTTCTCTTTGCCAGGATAGAGCTGATAGTAGAAGGGGTTTTGTTGTACATCCTGGCAAGATCACTCAGACGTACGCCACTCTCATATTTTTCTATAATCTCTTTCTTCAGTTCGATGGTGTTCCTCACTTTCTTTACCACAGGGGTGCCACTAGGAAGCTTCTTTGGACCCATGGTGACTTATTTCACAGTGACAATCACTAAAGCACCAAAAAAAACACCAAATGTAGTGTGAATGTTTGAAAGAGCGCGCTAGGTAATGTTCTCTCAATGGTAAACAACGCTTCACTGGCGGCGTCCTGCGTCCCGCGCAGGCGCGGAGCAGGCGGACAGGTCTAATACGTTACGAAACACGAGCGGTTTTACGATTCTCGAAATCGTAAAAAGCTTACGAAACACGATGTTTACGAAGTAAGAACCTTACGAAACTCGGGGGTCCACTGTATTGTGAATGTTTGAAAGAGCGCGCTAGGTAATGTTCTCTCAATGGTAAACAACGCTTCACTGGCTGCGTCCTGCGCAGGCGCGGAGCAGGCAGACAGGTCTAATACGTTACGAAACACGAGCCAGTTTACGATTCTCGAAATCGAAAAAAGCTTACGAAACACGATGTTTACGAAATAAGAACCTTACGAAACTCGGGGGTCCACTGTAATAATAATAATAATGTCCCGTGGCTCGGTTGGTAGTGCACACAGCTCACATACTGAGTGTCTGTGGTGGTGTAAATATTTGGCATGTTTCCTTACACCTGCCTCTGTTCACCTAACTCACGTCCTAAATAACTTTACTTTCATTGTTTGCTATTATTTTCCCTAGCTCCTTTATTCCTAGCTTTAGAATAACTACCATAGTTCAATTAATTGCATTTGTATAAATTAACTAAGGTACAAATTCATGTGCCAAGAACTCTTTCAAATATCCTATATCTCTGTGAACAATTGTTCAAAATTGTAATAAACCAATAGTTACTAAGAATTTAATCTAGTATCATATTATTAAGTTTAGTATTATCCATTGTTCTCAGGTCTAGTTATAGAACCACACCAAATCTTATGATTACAGGAATTGATCCTGACATCAACCTATTATTAAATGACTTACATGATTCCAACAGTTACACAGCAGATCAAGCAAAGACATTACTCAGAGCCAACAATAACATAACTATCTTCAATTACAATGTTAGATCTTTGAGCAAACATTATGATTATGATGACCTCACAGCACTACTCCAATCCCTCCAGACCAATATGTCAATCATCACACTCACTGAGACCTGGCTAAAGCCTGATACTACAGATGTCTATGCCATCCCAGGTTACACAGCCATTCACAACTGTAGGACAGATCAGCGAGGGGGTGGAATAGCTATATATTACTCAGATCAACTTGAATGTATCAACTCTTGCATAAGGGATGAGCATGGAGAATATATTATAGCTAAATTTAAATCAAAAGACCTGCAAAAACCCCTCACAGTGATAAACATCTACAGATTACCACAGTCAAACATTCACCACTTTAGTGAAAAACTAGGAAACCTGATAACTGATGCACACATGAACAAAGACCATTTGCTGCTCACAGGAGATTTCAACATAAATCTCCTACACGACCAGGACCCACAAGTAACAGAATTCACAAACACTATGAGCAACTGCTTGTTACTACCAACAATATCAAAACCTACAAGAATCTCTGAGACTAGTACCTCATTGCTAGACCACATCTGGACTAACACTATATCCCCTCTAAAATCAGGCATAATACAGACAACACACAGACCACTACCCGACCTTTCTCATAACCAACCTTGTAAATTGCCCCAAGATATTACAAAAGTTACCTTCAGACTACATAACTTGAGTCAGCTGTTAATAACTTTATAACAGCTATGATTAACATTGACTGGCATAATGAGTTAGAAACATATTCAGATACTAA
>WNWK01016756.1:0-44114 GCA_009830355.1 Cherax destructor
AATCCATGCTGGGTATCATTAATCAAATTATGGTTATCTAGATGGCTTCTAATAATATCAGCTATAATTGACTCTAGTAATTTGCCTACAATTGAGGTCAGGCTTATTGGGCGGTAGTTTGACGGTAGTGACTTGTCCCCTGCTTTAAAAATAGGAATTACATTAGCCATCTTCCACATATCAGACACTACACCTGTTTGAAGAGATAAATTAAAAATGTTAGATATTGGTTCACAGAGTTCCATTTTGCATTCCTTAAGAACCCTTGCAAAAAGCTCATCAGGACCCGGCGATTTATTTTGTTTCAGTCGGTCCAGCTGTTTCATAATCATTTCGCTAGTGACTGTGATATTACATAATTTATCTTCTTCTGGGCCTCTGTAAAAATTAATTACTGGGATATTATTAATGTCTTCCTGTGTGAAAACCGAGAGAAAATAATTATTAAAAATAGAGCACATATCATTCTCCTTGTCAGTAAGATGCCCAAAGTTATTTTTAAGGGGACCTATCTTATCCCTAACTTTTGTTCTATAAACCTGGAAAAAACTTTTTGGGTTAGTTTTTGAATCCCTAGCAACTTTAGTTTCATAGTCCCGTTTAGATTTTCTTATTCCCTTTTTAACGTCCCTCTTAATGTCAGTATACTGATTTATAAGATGACCCTCACCTCTTTTTATGCGCCTATAAATTCCTTTCTTCTGCCCTAAAAGATATTTGAGCCTATTATTCATCCATTTTGGGTCATTTCTACTTGATCTAATTTCTTTATACGGGATAAATGTTCTTTGGGCAGCCTGTATAGTGTTAAGAAAACTGTCATATTGATACCTCTCTTCTTCACCCCAGTCCACAGTTGATAAGTGTTCTCTAAGTCCATTATAATCTGCTAAGCGAAAATCTGGGACCATTACTGAATTATCCCTACTATCATACATCCATTCAATGCTAAAGGTAATTGACTTGTGGTCGCTTGAGCCGAGTTCCTCTGTAATTTCTAAATTATTAACAAGGGTTTCCTTGCTTGCCAGAACCAAGTCAAGTAGGTTATTTCCCCATGTAGGTTCTGTTACAAACTGCTTCAAAAAGCAATCCTGAACTACTTCTAAAAAGTCGTTAGATTCTAAATTCCCTGAAAAACAACTCGTCGGGTCCCGGGGACTTATTTTGCTTCAGTTTATCTATCTGTTTGATAACCATGTCCTTCGTGACAGTAATATTAGTTAACTTGAATTCTTCAGGAACTGAATAATTGTTAATTTCTGGAATCTCATTTACGTCTTCTTGTGTAAAGACTGACAAAAAATAGTCATTAAATAGAGAACACATTTCCAGTTCGTTATCAGTCAGCTGTCCATTCCCAATTTTCAGAGGTCCTACCTTTTCCCTCACCTTCGTCCTATACACTTGAAAGAACCCTTTTGGATTAGTCTTTGATTCATTAGCAACCTTAATCTCATAGTCACGTTTAGCCTTTCTAATCCCTTTTTTTACTTCTCTTTTCAACTGAACATATTGGTCAATAAGGTTAACATCTCCTCTTTTGATGCGCCTATAAATTCCTCTTTTCTCCCTAATAGATGTTTTAGCCTCCTGTTAATCCATTTGGGATCGTTATTTTTGACCTAAATTCTCTCTGGGGAATAAATATACTCTGTGCACGTTGTACATTATTAAGAAAAAAATCATAAACGCAAATCCCATCGTAATCGTTAGCTAAATTACCCCAGTCGAGATTAGACAGGTGTTCTCTAAGTCCAGTATAGTCGGCAGAACGAAAATCAGGAACTTTTACCGTATTATCCCTATTCTCGTACTCCCAGGTAATATTAAAAGTAATGGATTTGTGATCACTTGCGCCAAGCTCTTCAGTGATCTCAGATTATTTACAAGGGTTTCTTTATTTGACATTACTAGGTCGAGCAAATTATTACCTCTGGTAGGCTCCGTCACACACTCCTTCAGAAAACAGTCCTGAACTACTTCCATAAAGTCACTGGACTCCAGATTACCGGTCAAAGAAGTCCAGTCAATTTGACTAAAGTTAAAATCCCCTACTATCACTACGTTATTGTGTCTAGAAGCCCTAACAATTTCGTCCCAAAGAAGTCTCCCTCTATCGTGATCCAAGCCTGGAGGTCGGTATATTACACCTACAATCAGTTTTTCTTGACCTTCTAAAAACTCTACCCAAACAGATTCTGTTAATGATCCATCAATTTTTATGCCTGTTTTTATGCAGCAATTTATATTTTCTCGTACATATAATGCAACTCCATCCCCTTTCCCATTATATCTATCTACATGGAACAACTTAAACCCCTGAATATGACACTCAGCAATCATATCCCGACTCTTTATATTATACCATGTTTCAGTTATTGCAATGACATCAAAGTTCCCAGCACATGCTACCAAACGTAATTCGTTAATTTTATTTCTGGCGCTTCGACAGTTAGTGTAAAATACATTGAGATGTATCTTCTTGTGAACCTTTTTCATATTCAGCTTTTGTTTTACACAATTTCTGTTACTATTATTACCCTGTGTTACTCGATTACTGTTATTGTTAAGATTTATGATGTCAAAGCCTGAATCAATATTTTGACTCTCATTATTCACCATTCCTAAACCCATACCTCTAACTAATCCTAGTTTAAAGCCCTAACGACATCCTCAACTGAGCTAGAGAGAAATTCTACACCTGCCCTTGATAAGTGAACCCCATCCCTTGCATACATGTCATTTCGGCCATGGAAGTGGTCCCAGTTGTCAATGAATGGGACTGCATTATCCTTACAGTGTTTGTCCAGCCCGCAATTTATACCAATCGCTCTGGACAGCCATTCATTTCCAACACTCCTTCTTGGCAAAATGCCACATATAACAGGGCGCCCCCCCTTCTTCCTAATTATGTCTATTGCTGTCCTGTACCTTCTAACTAAATCCTCACTTCTATGCTTGCCTACATCATTGCCTCCAGCACTGAGGCAGATAATAGGATTGATCCCATTACCGTTCATGATGTTGTCAAGCCGGCTAACAATATCCTTCATCCCAGCCCCAGGAAAGCAAGCCCTCTGTCTCCTACTCCTATCCTTCAAGCAGAATGCCCTATCCATATACCTAACCAATGCATTTTAAACGCTACCCAAACAATAAGCTCAGACAAATCTATTTACTCATGTGCAAGTCCCACTCAAATCCAACCCCTTTCAGGGACTGATTATCTCAAACTCCTCCTGTTCTTCACCATTCTCCTTTGTATGGACTGATGAAGCCACTGTGTGGCGAAACGTTTCCTCAATAAAGATTCCCAAGTGTTGCACATGTGTCTAATTTATCAACTTGTCGGTTCTCTGAACCATTCATCTACATTCCTGTCAGACACAGCAACATCTTGGGATCTTATTACAGGGAATTCTTCACATGCCCAACATTTAGGGATGACCTACTTTCACATTTGGATTTGTCAAGTGTGATACCATCAACGACCGCTTCACCTCACCTGTCTACAGTATATAAGCCACTTCGCATACATGCTGCATTCTTTTCAAAACTGATGAACTGATTACATTGACTCAAGGCTGAGGGACTCATTACTTAGAACTCCTATTCTTCACCATTCTCCTTTGTATGGACTGAAGAAGCCACTGTGTGGCGACACGTTTCCGAGGATTTATTTTGTTTCAGTCTGTCTACTTGTTTCATAACCATATCGCTATTGACTGTGACAATTTATCTTCAGGCCCACTATAAAAAATAATTACTGGGATATTGTTAGTGTCTTCCTGTGTGAAAACTGAGGAAAGTAATTAATAAAAATCGAGCACATTTCATTCTCCTTATCAGTAAGATGCCCAGAGTTATTTTTAAGGTGATCAATCTTTTCTCTAACTTTTGTTCTATAAACCTGGAGAAAACCTTTTGGGCTAGCTTTCTAATAACTAGCAACTTTAATTTCATAGTTCCTTTTAGCATTTCTTATCTCCTTTTTAACGTCCCTCTTAATGTCAATATATTGATTCATAACATGACCCTCATCTCTTTTGATGTGCCTATAAATTCCTTTCTTCAATTCGATCTAATTTCTTTAAACGGAATAAATGTTCTTTGGGCAGTATGTATAATGTTTAGAAAGCTGTCATAATGATAGCTCTCTTCGTTACCCCAGTCCACAGATGATAGGTGTTCCCTAAGCCCATTGTAATCTGCTAAACGAAAATCTGGGACCGTTACTGAGTTATCCCTACTGTCATACTTCCATTCAATGCTAAAGATAATTAGATTTGCAGTCGCTTGCGCCAAGTTCCTTTGAAATTTCTAAATTATTAAGAAGGGTTTCCTTGTTTGCCAGAACCAAGTCAAGCAGGTTATTTTTCCTTGTAGGTTCTGTAACAAACTGCTTTAAAAAACAATCCTAAACTACCTCTAAGAAGTCGTTAGACTCTAAATTCCCAATCAAAGAATTCCAATTAATCTGATTAAAGTTAAAGTTCCCTAGAATAGCTACATTATCGTGTCTTGTGGCCCTAACAATTTCCTCCCACAGTAGTCTTCCTTGGTTCCTATTAAAGTTTGGGGGACGGTATATAAAGCCTAAAATAAATTTTTCGTGCCCCTCTGAAAATTCTACCCAGACAGACTCAGTATGTCTTAATACCTGTTTTTATGCAACAATTCAAGCGATCTCGGACATACAGTGCCATATGACATTGAGCAGGCATGTCCCGATATTTCATATTAAACCTCGTCTCAGCTATGGCAAATACATCAGTGTTACTCGCACTTGCAACTAATCTCAATTCGTCCACCTTATTTCGAGCACTATGACTATTAGTATAATATAAATTTAGAAACCCTCAATTCTCTTTTCCCTTCCTGCTCATTTCTGTTCCTCCTCTATCCCTGTTACTGTACTTATCACCTAATGCCACTGGCTTACCAATATTCACCAATAACTCTTCCTCATTCTGCCTATAACTGGTTTCCCTAAACCTCACACTATTGCTACACTGAGAATTCATTGGTTTCCCACAAAAACCCATACCACTAACCATTTTCTAGTTTTAAGACCTAACAGCTCCCTCCACTGCGTTGGCCAGGGCCCCCACCCTAAACCTAGATAAGTGAACCCCATCCCTGGCATACATGTTATTTCTGCATAGAAGAGGTCCCAGTTGTCTATGAATGTTACTGCATTTTCCTTACAGTGTTTGTCCAGCCAGCAATTGACACCAATTGCTCTGGACAACCATTCATTTTCAACTCCTCTCATCGGCAAAATGCCACATATCATAGGGTCCTCATTCTTCTTCCTAATTACCTCTATTGCTGTGCTATACCTGCTTATCAGGTCTCCTCTCCTACGTCTGCCAACATCGTTGCCTCCAGCACTGAGACAAATAATAGGATTGCTCCCATTACCTCTCATTATGTCGTCCACACAGCTAACAATATCCTCCATCCCAGCCCCAGGAAAACATACCCTGTGCCTCCTCTTCCTATCTCTAAGACCAAAAGCCCTATCCATAAACTTAATCTGACTGTCGGTCATGCCTGTAGGTGTTGCTTGATTGATTGACTAATTTACATCGACTCCAGGCTGAGGGACTGATTATCTCAAATTCCTTCTGATCTTCACCATTCTTCTTTGTATAGAACTGATGAAGCCACTGTATGGCGAAACGTTTACTCAGTAAAGATACAGAGATGTCGCCAGCTACAAGGCACTGGTCAGTCAGCCACTTTAAAGTTACCAACTTCTATCCTGCAACATATTCAAAGGGAATGTCCTACAATTCCATTTACCTTTTTTTCCCCTGATAACCAATCAGTTGTGAGTGATGAGCATGTCGAAACATTCCATCAAGATCTATCATCAATGGAAATACGCTGCAAAGGTAAACTGAGTCATGAAATTCTTGCTGATATCTGCAAAAAAAGACAAGCCAGACAAAAGCCTATGGATGATATAGCCAGGCTAAATATAGTTAAAATATTTGTGTCGTTTCACTTGTGACTATTAATAGAAAAAAACATTCATAATGAAAGCACTGAGCTTATTATGCACAGTATCACTCAATATGCTTCTGAGACACCGGGTAAACTCACACTGCTTCACAATCAGTAAATTCTCGATGGTAGAAAAATTCAGATTCTCTATTTTTTTCTTTCATATCCTAGACTAACTTTCATGATTTCTTTTCCAACAATAATTAATAGCAGTGACATCTTTATTCTGGATTAACCTGTTTGACATCTTTTACCCGTAGGACTGTTTTCCCGGGTTATCATGCAGTCCGGGTCAGCTTTGTCACCGTGGGCAACTGGATTAAAGTTCAGGGAGACAGCTGAGGATATAGGACAAACCATGGGATGCCCGGTCAGTCAGGACAGTCAGGTACTCCTTGACTGTCTTCAGAAGGTCGACGGACGCCGTTTGTCGTCTGTCTTTCAAGACTACTTCGTAAGTTACTTGTGTTCTCTGAGAACGAGTCAATGTATATGTTACAGTGATACATTTGAATTAACATTAAACATAAAACTACTATGCATGGTTTACTGCAAGGGCCTCTTAATATTTATATGACCTTTTTTTTTTCTTCCTCAAACTTAGGTAGCTTCAAATTTAGGTTAGGAAAAAAACATGAGAGGGAGAGGTTTGATTTAAGTGGGACTGACACATGAGTTAATAAAGTTATCAAAATATATTCCTTGTGTAGCATTAAAAATGGGTTGAGCAAATATTTTTGATAGTGGGTTTGAGTATGAGAAGGCCCTGCCTAGTATGGGCCAATAGGTCTACTGCAGTGTTCCTCTATTATTATGTTCTTATTTCGCTCACAACAACAAGAGGCCACATCCTACTGGCTTCAAATTTCAGTGCTAGTGTACAGTAACTAGTGCAAGATTCTTGGAATAATTGACATATACAGGTGCCCTAAGAACAAAGTTTGCTAAATCAATTCTCAACATCCTGGAATGGTTTTGATAATTTTCAAACCCCTCTTCAGTGTAGCCTCAAACGATCAAAAAAAGAGTGCCTTCAAATTTCACAATTGCGGAGAGAGAGATTCAAGTGTGAGGATAAGCATTTACCAGTGGTCAATGGAGAGTGGTCAATAGTCACGGCAGGTCACGGGTCTTGAGCTGCTTTGGAGATTAGTGTGGAGGGTTACAAAGGCATGGCTTGCTTCTGCAGTGTTTTAAAATATGAGGTTGGAGTGTTGGAGGAGGAGGTCCTGCTTCTCCAGGAGGAAATTAGGAGGCTGAAGGTTCACCTCTATGGGTCTGGGAGTGTGAGGAGGCTAGAGTGTTTGAGGGGAATGAGGCTACCAGTAGTGAGGTGCAGTCCAGCATCAGCACCTCCAGCAATGATTTAGAGAGTGACAGCCACTTTAAGTGGCAACTGGTTCACAATTCAGGGAGAAGGAAGATAAGGAAGGTTAACAGAGAAGATGTGAAGGTAGGAAATCGATTCTCTGTTCTCCAGGACGAGTGTACTTCAGTGGTTAGTGAGGTTAAAGGTACCACTGACTCCCCTGCTAATCAAGGTAAGAATATTCTGATAGTAGGAGATTCTCAGGTAAGATATATGGACCGTGCTTTTTGTAACAGAGATAGGAAGATCAGACAGAGGGTGTGCCTCCCAGGAGCTGGTGTTGGTGACATAGTCAGCAGGTTGGATAATATTATGTCAGGTAATGGGAACAAGTCCATTATCTGTCTTAGTGCTGGTGGAAATGACATTGGGAAGGGCAGGAGACAGGAGCTGCTGGAAAAGTACAGGTCAGCCATAGAAGTAGTCAGGTCTAAGGGAGGGATCCCAATCATATGTAGCATTTTGCCTAGAAAGGGAGTGGGCAATGAATGGATGTCTAGGGCAATTGGTATAAATTGCTCGCTAGACAGGTAATGCAAGGAACTTGCAACTCCATTCATTGAAAACTGGGAAAAATTCTATGGCAAACGTGATATGTATGCAAGGGATGGGGTTCATCTCTCTGGGGCTGGAGTGGTTGCATTAGCCAATTCGATTGAGGGCGTCATTGATAACTTGTCTAGGACTTTAAACTAATATATTATAGAGGTATGGGTGCTTGTGGGAAACAATCAGGCTGCAGTACTAGGGTTGAAAACAGCAGATATTACCACAATACCCCAGGGATATGTTTAAAAGACAATATTCAAAATAAAGTTGCTAGTAAAGGCAAAGCAATTGTTCAACAAACAAAGAGAGATAGTAGAGGGCAACGAGTGACTAGCTCACTTAAGGTTTACTATACAAATAGTAGGAGTCTAAGAAATAAGATGAATGAGCTAAGATTACTTGCAAGTGCAGGTAATACAGATATTATTGCTATAACAGAGACCTGGTTCAACCTGAAAAATAGAGAAATGCCTTCTGAATGCAACATACAGGGTTATAAACTATTCCACAATGATAGGGTCAACAGGAAGGGTGGTGGAGTGGCGATGTCTGTCAGTGATAATTTAAATTATGTTAGACAAAATATAAGATTAGAAACATCGGACACATAATCTGTTTGGCTAACATTTTCTCGAAGGTCGTGAAAAATTAATTTTGGGTGTGATTTATAGGCCCCCAAATCTTGATAGGGAATGCGGTAGGCTGCTATGGGACGAAATTCATAAGACATCTAGATATGAAAATGTTGTGTTAATGGGAGATTTTAACTTTAGACAAATTGATTGGACAATGTGACATGAAATCTTAAGTCTAGTAACTTTTGATATGGTTCAGGATTGCTTTTAAAACAGTTTGTGACGGAACCAACTAGAGGAAACACACTGCTTGATTTGGTTCTTGCCAACAAAAAATCACTAGTTAGTAATCTTGAGGCTAATGATGAGCTTGGGGAAAGCGATCACAAATCACTTAGTTTCAATATATCACGGAATTACCCAGATAACTACAATCAAGTCTTTGTACCAGACTTCCGCTTGGCCGACCTCATGGGACTGAGAAATTACCTGGGTGGGCTAAATTGGGATGATCTGACTATGGGACAGGTAGATGATATTGGTTGCCAATATGACGTGTTTCAGAGCATAGTGCTAGCTGCCTAGACAACTTTTGTTCCAAGTAGGGAAAATAGATCTAACAAAAATGATCCCAAATGGATGAACAACAGATTAAAACATCTCATTGGTTAAAAGAGAGGTACACATAGGCGTATCAAAAGAGGGGAAGGGCAGTTAAAAATTAATATATTCAATTAAATAAATAAAAAAAGGAATAAGAAAAGCAAAAAGGGATTATGAGGCTAAAGTCGCAAGGGATTCGAAGACTAAACCAAAAGGGTTCTTTCAGGTATATAGAAATAGGATTAGGGACAAGATAGGCCCCCTTAAGAGTAACTCAGGTCAGATCACTGACAGTGATAAGGAAATGTGTGAACCAGTCAACACCTACTTCCTCTCAGTTTTTAGTCAGGAAGATACTAGCGAAATTCCAGAAATAATAAATTATGTAGAACAGGACGATAATAAACAATGCACGATTGCAGTAACTAGTGACATCTTCAGACAAATAGAGAAATTAAAACCTAACAAATCCCCAGGCCCTGATGAACTGTTTTCAAGTGTTCTAAAGGAATCTAAAGGGGAACTAAGCATGCCTTTGGCTAATTTTTTCAATATATCACTACAAACTAGCACAGTGCCAGACAAGTGGAAAATGGAAATTTGTAATACCTATTTTCAAGGCAGGTGACAGGTCCTTAGCTTCGAACTATAGACCAATAAGCCTTACCTCCATAGTTGTAAAATTTATGGAATCAATAATTGCCGAGGCAATTCGTAGCCATCTTGAAAGGCATACATTGATTTAATGAATCTCAGCACGGTTTTACAAAGGAGCGTTCCTGTCTTACGAATTTACTAACTTTTTCACTAAGGTATTTGAGGAGGTAGATCATGGTATTGAATATGATATTGTGTATATGGACTTCAGTAAGGCGTTCGATAGAGTTCTACATCAGAAGCTATTGAGGAAACTTAAGGCACACTGAATACGAGGATTTTTTTTTTCCTGGGTAGAGGCATGGTTGACAAATAGGCAGCAGAGAGTTTGTATAAATGGGGAGAAATCAGAATGGGGGCAAGTCACAAGCGGTGTTCCACAGGGGTCAGTGTTGGGTCCCTTGTTGTTCACAATTTACATAAACGACATAGATGAGGGAATAAATAGCGATATAAGCAAATTTGCTGATGACAACAAAATAGGCCGTCCAATTCAATCTAATGAGGACATTAGAACACTCCAGGATTATTTGAATAGACTGATGCAATGGTCGGAGAAGTGGCAGATGCAGTTTAATATAGACAAATGCAAAGTTCTAAATGTTGGACAGGAAAATAACCATGCCACATATAAACTTAATAATTACGATCTTAATATTACTAATTGCGAAAAGGATTTATGAGTACTGGTTAGCAGTAATCTGAAACCAAGACAACAGTGCATAAGTGTTCGCAATAAAGCTAACAGAATCCTTGGCTTCATTTCAAGAAGTATAAATAATAAAAGTCCTTGGTTGTTTTTCAACTCTATATATCTTTGGTTAGGCTTCATTTAGATTATGCTGCACAGTTCTGGCCACTGTATTACAGAATGGATATAAATGCTCTGGAAAACGTACAAAGGAGGATGACAAAGTTGATCCCATGAATCAGAAATCTTCCCTATGAGGATAGACTGAGGGCCCAGAATCTGCACTCTCTAGAAAGGCGTAGAATTAGGGGGGATATAACTGAGGAGTATAAATGGAAAACAGGAATTAATAAAGGGGATGTAAATAGCGTGCTTAAAATATATAGTCTAGACAGGACACGCAGCAATGGATTTAAGTTGGAAAAATTCAGATTCAGGAAGGATATAAGAAAGCTATGGTTTGGTAATAGAGTTGTGGGTGAGTGGAACAAACTCCCGAGTACCGTCATAGAAGCTAAGACGTTGTGTAGTTTTAAAAATAGGTTAGATAAATACATGAGTGGGTGTGGGTGGGTGAGTTGGACCTGACTAGCTTGTGCTGCTCGGTCAATTGCCGTGCTCCTTCCTTAGTGTGACCTGACCTGACTACCTTAAGGCATTGACTTAAGCCGGTGGGTAAATTGAACCTGACTCGCATGGCCCAGTTGGCCTGCTGCAGTGTTCCTTCTTTCTTATGCTCTTATGTTCAGTTCCTCTGAATCAATAATCTAACCTATCTTCGTGTCGTTAGCTATTTTGCTCATATGACTAGTAATCCCCTCGTCAAGGTCATTGATATATATTATAAACAACAATGGACCTAAAACTGATTCCTGTGGAACGCCACTTGTTACAAATCCCCACTAAGATTTTTCCTCATTTATGCACACACTCTGCTTCCTGTTGGTGAACCATGACTCGATCCATGACATCACTTTCCCCGTTGATCACTTCAGAAGTGATCACTACAAGAAGGGATCCTTGGACCTTGATCACTTCAGCAGTTATCAATTTTCCAGGACCGAAACGTTCTCAAATATGTCCTAGTGTTTGCTTGCGTGTTTTTCTAAACCAGCTTGCTGGTATTTATTACCAACATTTATTCCTGTTTTTCTTATCCTCTTTTTAACCACTCTCTTAATGTGAATATATTGATTCATAAGGTAACGTTCTCTTCTTTTGAAGCATCTCTAAATTCCTTTCTTCTGCCCTAAAAAAATGTTTGAGCCTACTATTCATCCATTTTGTGTCATATCTATATGGTCTTATTTCCCTATACGGAATAAATATCCATTGGGCAGCATGTATAGTGTTTAGAAAATTGTCATATTGATAGCTCTCTTCGTTACCCCACTCCACAAATGAGAAGTGTCCTCTAAGCCAATTGTAATCTGCTTAGTGAAAATCTGGGACAGTTACTGAATTATCCCTACTATCATACTTCCATTCACTGAAATATCTAAATTATTAACAAGGGTTTCCTTGTTTACCAGAACCAAGTCAAGCAGGTTATTTCCCCTCGTAGGTTCTCTAACAAATAATCCTGAATTACCTCTAAGAAGTCGTTAGACTCTAAATTCCCAGTCAAGGAATTCCAATCAATTTGACTAAAGTTAAAGTCCCCTAGAATTATTATGTTATCTTACTACCTTGTGTCTTTAACATTTGGGGGACGATATATCAGGCCTAAAATGAATTTTCCATGCCAATATGAAAAATTTATACCCGTTTTTATGCAGTAATTTAAGTGATCTGGGACATCAGTACCACCCACTTCCATTTCCATTTATTCTATGTGGAACAATTTTAAAACCTTGAATGTGACATTCCGCAGGCATGTTTTGATTTTTCATGTTAAACCACGTCTCATTTATGACAAATACGTCAATGTTACCAGGATTTGAAAATAATCTCAATTCGTCCATCTGTTCTTTCTAACAATACGACTATTTTTATAATATATGCTTAGAAACCCTCCCTTCTCTCTTCTCTTCTGTTACTCCACTCTCCCTATGACTGTCCTTATCACCTTGTACCACTGCTTTCCAATATCCACCAAAAACTTTACCTGATTCTGCCTATAACTGCTTTCCCGGTCACAGTATTGTGTCTTTTTTATATTTATTCCTTAAACCTCACAATATCACTACACCAAGATTCATTGCTTTCTCACAAAAAAAACAAAAACAAAACATAACACTAACTATTTCTAGTTTAAAGCCTTAACAGCTCCCTCCACTGCACTGGCCAGTGTCCCCACCCCAGACCTAAATAAGTTAACCCCATCCCTGGCATACATGTCATTTCTGCCATAGAAGAGGTCCCATGTGTCTACGAATGTTACAGCAATTTCCTTACAGTGTTTATCCTTCAGCAATTGGTGTCAATTGCTGGATGGGTATTTAGCAGTAGGCTTATAGCCTATTTTTAAAAAAAGTTTTATTTCAGTATATCCACCAATCACACAGGTCTCTTAAAACAACAATTCCAAGCGCATGCCACTGCCGACTTAAGCGTAAAATTAAACCCAAATACAACCTACTCCTAAACATTTCAACAACAACAAAAAAACACACCTTACATTCTGCAACCTGTCCCTAAGATACAACCCCTACTACTAACTTCCTAGTGACACTAATCACGTCACTCTCAGTTGGTCGTCAAATACGTGTCCAACTTCCCTCTAATACGTGTCCGCCAAAGAGTTGATATAATTTATACAATTATGGAATACGTTTTCCTTGCAATAAAAAATACTTATTGTATGTACAATTTAATACAATAATGCAGTATCCTGTATAACAATGAACTTATTAAAAGAAAGTTTGGCTTTCACTTTGAGGTACGTAAATTTTAAATTGCTAATTTTATTAAATAAGTTGGTTTCCATGTAATAAATAGATAATGCCTCTTCTGGTCTGCGTTGGTTTATCTTACTGGAGGTTTACATAAATAGTCCGCACATAGGAGAAAGAAACTTATGAAGTTTCGGTCCGACTTGTTATGATTTTTATAATCAAAAGAAGCGCTAAACCACAAGGGTTATACAGCGTGGCAGGGCAGGACAGGATGCAGGGAGAATAGATTGTAAGCGGGAGATGGATGATTAGTAGGGTATGGAGTGCAGCAGGACAGTGGATAGTGCAGGGATAGAGGGTAGCAAGAGATCGAGGTAGAAGGGACTGAGGGAGGTGCTAGAGGTATAATCTTCAGAGTTTGTGTAGTAAGTCAGTTTCTGTCAAAAAGTCAACGAGAGAGTCAGGATTAAAGGAGGGTCCATCTGCAAGAAGGGAAGGTAAAGAAAGGGCCGCAGAGCGAAGACGCCGTTGGAGGTAAATTCTGCGTGCTCGTTGATAAAGTGGACAGTCCAACAGAATATGTCGAACAGACATATTCTGTTGGACTTGTACCATTCATTAGTTGCTCTAAGTCAGACCTAAACGTCGTTATAAGTTTCTTCTATATGTGGGTTATTTGATTATTGTTCTAGTCACAGCATTATGCCTTTTTATTCGTTATTGGAATATTTTTGTAATGAATGAGCTTTGTTCATGCCATTTTGATAGTTTCTTAGACTCTGATTAAGCTTTCTTTAAAACACAAAATATATTTTTAACTAATTAACTGATATTGAACGATTTTATAAGAAACATCTAATAACTCGGGATGCCC
The DNA here is from genome assembly GCA_009830355.1 of Cherax destructor. NCBI lineage: Eukaryota > Metazoa > Arthropoda > Malacostraca > Decapoda > Parastacidae > Cherax > Cherax destructor. The sequence goes on from WNWK01016756.1 coordinate 14,171, forward strand.
ATATTAAATCGTAAGGTTGTACTTTCATCTGTTCTTATAGCAAATGATAGTTCGTAGGTAAGTCAGGCTTGTTCAACCTCCACGGAAGTCGTCTCCAATACTGCCCTTCCTCATATTCACATCCTTGAGATTGGAACTATTGTCAAAGCCTAACTAAAAAGCTGGAATTATCAACAGAATGAAGGATATACGTATAAGGAATGAAAAATTACTTGGTTTCGGCTCCCTTGTTTACCAAGGTTCCCAACACCGAAGATTTTGATCTCATTTTTGTGAAAATTCATGATGGACGCGACTTATCCCTGCCTACACAACACTTCCGTTTTAAGATTCCATGTATAAGCAGTCATTCGACTTGGCTAGGGGTCCACCCCTTAGTGCTCACTTTCACATCCCAGCAACTCGCTTCCACGCCTATACAATTTTCACCTACACAACTGTTACTCAGTCATATAACTACTTCAAACACCTTTACCAGGTTTGAATCAGTTGTATCATGTATTTTGTAGAAATAAAAGTAATATTACCACTCGCTCTTATACTCCTACAACACTTCCACCGCCATACTACTCATTCCCTTTCTTACCAATTGTCCCCACACCTTTATAAATCACCCCGGTACCTAAAAATTAGAATGGTGTTGCAACACCATTCTAAAACTAATAACTATCGTTGTTATTTTCCAAATATAGGCCAGGAAGGGAGACTCTTGCATAATTCATATATACCTCATTCTAGTTTTTACTTCTCCTTCAGCAATGGTACCTCTTACCATTGATCTTCGGTCCTCGGGTGGATGGAGACCTCATCCCTGATGACCCTGCAAAGCTGATACTTGAAGGAAGATACCACAAGGTGGACCTGATGGCCGGAGTGACTGGCGACGAAGGTGCCTTCGCTACTCATGGTCAGTTTTTGTTTATGACTAACATGAAGATCCGTTCCTCTTTCTCTTAATGCTAACATGATGATCCTTCCTGAGTTTTCCCAATACTAACAAGAAAGCTCTCAATTAGCTCAGTAGTGAAGCATTCGGTTCACAACTAATTCTCCTAATATATATTGATCATCATCTAGCAATAAATAGAGACCTAGGAGTTAGTCAGATAATACATGTCACATCCTAGGAGGGCCTAAGGTTATGTCCTGAGGTAATAATGTAAATAAAATTTACTATGACATGAATACACTTTCTTATTTCGAAAAAAAAAAAAATACACTTCGGTCGCTGTGTAACCCCAGTCGGATGTGATAGTTACAACTTTTCACAAAATCACAACTAGCCTGATTTCGTCAATATAAATGACAAATTAGTGCATATACAGCCATAAACTAATTCACACCTTCCAGTAAGAAGTATCAGCTCTCAGGCCAGACTGAAAAGGCAATTTTTTGTTTCGTCAGAGATCAATTTCATAAAATTCACCAGTACATTAAATGTAAGGCAGTTTATACATTGAATTATCAAGTTATCAGCATTGATTGGTGAAAGCAATTTGATGAGGAACTTAGAATCACTATTTAAATTGTTCTGTTTATTCCGATATATAAGGAAAATTGACAATAATTTAAGCCAAAATCTATATTAATTTTTCTCTAATTAAGTTTTACCAGTAAGTATTCACGAAAGTAATCAAGTAAGTTTTACTGAATGAACATTATGAAGATTTAATCTTGGATAATCCAATAAAGTTATACACTGTAATGTATTTCTGTTAGAGAAGATAAGTTCTGCAATTAGTTAAATGAAGCTAATTTGATTAATAAAACTGTCATATTAAAACTTACAGTAAAAAATCAAGGTAAAACTTCCTATAAGGAAGATACAACAGCACTAAAAGTTTAAAACTAGATAAAAAAATATATTTTCCGTCTATTGCACAGAATCCAACAAAAGTGTCCACCTACACAGCCAAAAGTCAAGAAAAGTTTTATCCATTTCATGTGATGTATCTGCCAGGATTTTATTTTAATTGGAGAAAGCGCCTAGGAATGAAAGGCTTTCAGATTCCATCTAAGGAAGGGAAGGATAAGTCCAGTTCCTTGGATCAAGAGCTTCTCAACAGCATTAAGGCAACATAATGATTTAATGTAAAAACATTAAACTATTTCGAAAATGAAAGTGGCAAAAATGGCGTCTACACATTCCATTAACAACGTCAACCTTCTTCTACGAAGAATACACCAGTGTTGAAGGAAATAAAATCTTGGACCGACCTCTGTAACATTGTACATAGAGTATCTACTAGTGCAAGTACTCCCATGAACATTGCCCTCTGTACATTGCCCTCTGGCGTTTTGTAATTATAATCGAAAAATGTTGCTAAGAATGGTTCGAAAATTGGATAATTTACTCACTTAAATTTTAAAACTCCCTAAAACGTGATTTTTTTAATATATTTTTTTTTATTTTGTTGCATATATGGAAAATTCTCTACAATCCTGAGATACAAAATAAAAAAGAACAATAACTAGTAAGAAAAATAGAAGAAAACCCAGATGGGTGTGTATGTATATGCTTGAACATGCATGTGTAGTGTGACCTAAATGTAAGTTTTACCTATACAGCACGACAGATATATATATATATATATATATATATATATATATATATATATATATATATATATATATATATATATATATATATATATATATATATATATATATATATTATATATATATATATATATATATATATATATATATATATATATATATATATATATATATATATATATATATATATATATATATATATATATATATATATTATTGTACCCATGAATGAGTGGTATCGATCAATAACTACACTGCGCCTAGCCAAAGAGTCGAACCCATGCTGCTTTGGCCCGCCTCATGGTCAGCGAAAACACATGATGCTCTAGTCCACGGGACAATACAATCCTCAAGAATGACGTTCCAGACTCATCGACACCACCAGGGACCCAAGGGCAGCCACGTTCATGTCCCAGCATCTCAGCGTGGCCATCCAGAGGGGAAATGCATGCTGCATACTTGGCTCGCGTCCGGCTTCGGAGGAGCTGGAGGAGATTCATAATCTTTGACATATTGTACCATTGTATTCATGTTCATGTTTGTGTTTTCTATAAATGTATTCTGTCTATTAATAAAGCATTTATATGTATGTATGTGTGTATATAGGATGGGGTGGTAGGAGAAGTGGAATATTCAAATGGCATCAGGAAGAAATCCAAATATTCTTCCTTGAAGCCTTTTTATCCACTTCTCCGAGGCTATGGGTCCCACAATTTGCACTAGAGGTGGACCCCATATATATATATATATATATATATTATATATATATATAAATATATATAATATATATATATATATATAAATATATATATATATATATAGTATATATATATATATATATATATATATATATATATATATATATATAATATTATATATATATTATATATATATATATATATATATATATATATATATATATATATATATACATATATATGTTGCATCTTCTGCCAAATCTTTTGCTTTCATAGGGAGTGATTTTCGTGTGCAAGTTTGGTACTAATCCCTCTAGGATTTTCCAAGAGTACAGTACCGTGTATCTTTCTTGCCTGCATTCCAGGGAATACAAATCAAGGGAATTCAACCGTTCCCATTAATTTAGGTGCTTTATCGTACTTATGTGTTCCGTGAAAGTTCTTTGTACACTCTCCAGGTCACCAATTTCGCCCTGTCTTGAAAGGATCAGTTAGTGTACAGCAGTATTCCAACCTTGAGAGACCAAGCGATCTGAAGAGAATCATCATGAGCTTAGCATTCCTAGTTTTGAAGGTATATATATATATATATATATATATATATATATATATATATATATATATATATATATATATATATATATATATATATATATATATATATATATATATATATATATACCAGTGTAATCAAACATCATTATTCTTATTACAAAAAGCAAAATTAATCCCATTCACAAAAGCCCATATTTTACAAAAAATTCAAATAAATAAACAAGACAATATATATTACCATGTTACGTTAAATAATAAATTAATTTAAAGTCAGTTGAACTAGGTGACTGGTGGATTTGCACTTGACTTACTGTAAATGTGATAAAGGTTTAAGTCGAGCAATATCCACAAATCATATCTCATAGCAGTGCAATAAGATAAACATTCTTCACACTAAATGTTCCTTCAAATCATCATTCATCCATTACACAACGGATGAATGATGATAGTCAGTTGCGTATCAGAAATTGTTCTGGCTATAAAATGAGTCAAATTTCTATTAAGAGGATTGTGGGCTGACTACATTGCAAAAAAAAAAAAAAATAAAGGCAGCAGTTCTTTTCCTCAATCTATGAAGACTAACAATGAAACTATGTACTTTCCATTCTCAGCAATGTTTGCCAATAGGGACCTCATCAGTGCTCTAGAGGTCAACTTTACCACGACTGGCCCGGCTAGTATACAGTTGAGTGAGGCAGTGGACGGGGAAGACGTGGTCGATGTGGCGAGGCGAGTGTACCACTACTACCTGGGGAAAGGACTCAACATGGATGAGGATCACAGTGAAGCCCTCAAACAGGTACTCCGGCCCAAGGATCAAATACAATACATTCAGTTCCAAGATCGTAACTTGATCTGCTGTGTCCGCCATGCTTGTAATATGAAGCTATATAGTGAGTGACAAACATGGCACAAAGTAGAATTTTGGTCAGTGATCACAGAGGGCACCTGACATAACATGACTGTGTGGGATATACGCAGAAGGAAGAAATTTTAAGTATATGTGATCTGTACACAGTAGCTAGTTTTTTTCACCCTTGACACAGTGAAACTTGGCGATGTGTTTATATCGGGTGTGAAAACCCTTCACCATACACATGAAAGATGGCGAAGTTGTTCAAAAGTATGAACTACTTTAAATATTGCTAAACTTACTGGGTGAACGATGCCATGGTATGGTACATCAAGACAAAAAAAGTGAACCTGCATCACTGCTGGGTAAAGCTCCACTGTGGAGTGAATTGTCGTATAATGAAGTAGGAACGTTGCCAGTCTTATTCCTTTAAGGAGGCATGTAAAAATTTAGGTGGATGGGGCAAAAAAAAAATTCATAATTTTTAGTAGCGAAACAGCCTTCAATATTCCTTGCCAAAGTGATAGTAAATCTAAGACTTTTTTTCGATTGTAAGTTATCATGAAGTACTCGTGTTTTGAAATTACGTCAATAAAAACAAAACGTGAGAAACAATGTAACATTTCAGAGCATAAGCTTCCAGGTTTATTGTTTTAACTGCGACAAAATATCCTGTATCGAGAGTGATGTCGTTTCCTCCTCAAATTCTCATTTGAGCTACTCGTCAGTTGTTTCTAGTAGCTTGTATCAGAAAAGAATCCTTCGCAGCTCAAATGAGGTTCAGAATATCAATATACAATATATGTATAAATAATTGCAGTGTTATTATTATAATCAAAGAAAGCGCTAAACCGACAAGGGTCTACAGCGCTGCAGGGTAGTGAGTAGTGTGAAGGTTACAATCTGCTTGTTGGAGAAGGAATCAAACGTGAGGAAAGAAAAGGGATGGAAAGGACTCTAAGGGCTATGTGTCAAAGTTCGTATAATAAGGCAGTTGTCGACAAAAAGTCAAAAAGTGCTTGGGAGTCAAAGGTGGGATCGTCTGCAAGTAGAGAAGATAAAGTAAGAGTGGTAGGGCGGTGGCGGCATTGGAGATAATTTCTGCCAGGTCGCTGGTAATTCGGGCAATCAACAAAGAAGTGAAGAACCGAAATAAGGACCTGACAAGCCTCATAGAGAAGATCAGGGAGTCTGTCCATGAGATACCCATGGGTAAGGCGTGTATAACCAATGCGGAGCCGGGAGAGCGCAGTCTCCCGAGAACGGCAACGGTGGTAGGAAGATGGTCACAAACTTAAAAGTGGTTTAATAAAGCGCAATTTGTTACGGCGTATGCCCGTCCACCGTTGTTGCCAAAGGCTGCGGAGATGGGCAGAGATGACTCTAAAATAGTCCCTGTATGGGATACCCCTATAAGAAAACCATACCACGGGTGGGGTTCGAACCCGCGGTCAGAGAGTCTCAAAACTCCAGACCGTCGCGTAAGCCACTATAAGAAACCAGGAGATCATGCACCGCTGACCGCGCAGCAGCATCCGCCTGCTCATTGCCCTGCACGCCAACGTGACCAGGGACCCAGCAGAAAACAATATCTTGATTGTTGCTAGCTATGCGATGCAACCATTGTTGAATACGGAGGACTAATGGATGAGGGGAGTCGAATTGTTTAATGGCTTACAAAGCACTGAGGGAATCCGAAATGATCACGAATGTCGAAGGAGACATATACATATGTAATACGAAGAAGCGCTATAAGGATGACATACAACTCAGCAGTAAAGACTCTAGCTGAGTCCAACAAGTGGCCTCGGACAACTTCATCAGGGAATACTGCTGCGAACCCCACACCATCAGAAGATTTAGAACCATCTGTATACACAGCAATGGCATGAGCATGTGACTAGAAGTGCTCGAGAAAAAGTGAGTGAGTAGCAGGCGTAGGTAGTCTCCACGTCAACCGGCGATCAAAGAGCCGGCCAAGAAACTTGACCGTATCACATGCCAAAATACGTAAACCGTGTAAATACAATGGAGTATCTGGGATAAGCGGACGTCTAGTGAAGGTAATGAATCAGGTTTTTGTACTAAAAAAAAATTAAAGCCATGAGAAGGGGTCAAATGGGAGACTCGGTCTATCACAACCAGAAGGGAGGCTGCTACTAGTCGACAGTCAGTGCCCGAGTAAGCTATAACGAAGTCATCTACATAAAATGACGACCAAATATGTGAAGGAAAAACGAAAGGTAGGTCATTTATAGCTAATTGAAAAAGGGTAGTGCTGAGGACACAACCTTTTGGGACTCCCTCGACATGTACAAAGTCCGAGGAAAGTGAGGCACCAATACGGACTCGAAAATATCTATCGGATAAGAAAGCAGCGATGAAGTGTGGTAGATTGCCGAGGAGGCCTAAGGAGTGGGCTTGGGCAAGAATTTTATACCTCCAAGTTGTGTCATATGTTTTCTCTAGATCAAAAAAGACCTTCAGGATGGAGTGGTTGTTAGCAAAGGCATTCCGAATATACATATCTAAGTGGAGTTAGGGGTCTAAGGTAGAGCGGCCTTTGCAAAAGCCATATTGGCGAGGGAAAAGCCTGTTGTGAGTCTCTAAGAACCACATCAGATGTCTATTTACCAATCGTTCCATCACCTTGCAGATCACACTGGTCAGGGCAATGGGACGATAGTGAGAGGTATCAAGCCTCGAGGCGCCCAGTTTACGAAGCGGTAGTACAATAGCCGATTTCCATTTTTGAGGGAGAATCCTTCGTTCCCAAATAAGACTGAAAAGACGAAAAAGGACGGGAAGGGCCGTAGAATGGAGATGTTGTAGTATACCGATGTGGATATCATCAGGTCCCGCTGCCGACGGCCGGCAAATGGAAAGTGTGGACTCCTATTCTAGGAGAGTAAAAGGTACATTATATGGCTCCAATTCATCGGCGGAGAAATCTAAGGGTAATTGCTCCTTGGCATGCTTAGTCTCAAGAAATTAGGGACAGATGTGAAGCCCTTGGGAGTTACGAAAAATATACTTCCCAATTTCTGTGGCAACTTCGAGAAGTTCTGCGACATCAACCACAGCAACCCACAAAATGGGAGCTGGGTCCGGTGTGTACTTGCCACACAACTTCCGCACCTTTTTCCAGATCGCGCACATAGGGAAGACGAGGTAATGGTAGACACGTAGTCTCGCCAACAAGCGCATTTAGCGTCACATATGACCCTTGTGCTTACGAGTTGTGATTAGGTTTTTTTTGTATTGTACTTGATTTCTTTTCATTATGTTATGTTAAGTGGGCATCCCTGGAGAGATGTTGGTATGTTGAGCATGTGGCATCAACAGTTTGGATCATGTATCGTATGGATTGTGGTGAGGTGAGTCTGTATGACTGAGGCATGTACTGTAATGGAGGGTTTGTTAGGTAGGTGTGTGTTTGTGGTTTTTATTATGTTATGGTGAAGGTTATTTCACTGGTTGTTTTCAATGTGCTGGTTGCTTATTGTGAATTTCATTTCTCGTGATTCAGACGTATGTCGAGTTATTGTTATATTAATAATATTTTTGCATGATGTATATCATGGACCCAGTTTCTGGGACACTTGCTTGAAATTTATACTTTCTGCAATTTAAATTGTACATCTACCCTTGTTTTAAAGGGTTATGTGTATGGTATACTTGTATTTTAAATAAAATAAAAAAATTAACCCACAATCAAACATAACATGCACCACAGACTTAGAGCCGTCAGTGAACTAGTACGAACCCGAACCATGATCATCCTACAGCATGCTGAACATGATGTACAATATAAGCTTTACCACACATCCATGGTGGCCAACTGCATTACAATACCTGAAACACCTGGAATCAGTGTAAACCACGGTCATTCATTCATACGATGTAGAGCCTCAAACCCCTGAATACATTGTGGGATTGGCCCTTTACCCCCCTAGTGAAGACAGAGCCAGAAGATCCACCTGTACCACATGTACCCCAATCACTCACATGCACACAACCACTTACTTGCAAGCCCAAACCCATACAGACCTACACCCAATGTCCATTCCCTGTACACTGTAAAACCAAGTTAAATACATATACATTTCCTAGAAACACAGTGTAGGACATTCTTTCTCTGTCTGCAAGAAAGATATACAAAACACAAGATACCAAACTCTTAATTACCATCATTTCATTAGAACTTATAGACTCACCTTACCCCAGGTAAGGCAACATAACACAAATGGCACATTAACCTAAAATCCAATGCACAAGCACACACACACAGCTAGACAACATCCAAGAGCATTACCTCAATCCTTCAGTAAAACATTTCCAAATTCCCCCTCCAGGAAACCAGCTGGCTCACATTCCCTTGATCCCTACAAAGCCCCAAAGTCCCTTAATGTGAAATTCCGATAACCATCAGAAAATGTCCGCTCTCAACGCACCCCAATACCCTCCCTATTTCGACACTTCGTTGATAAAACATTGCCGCAAGCACTTGTATCCTTTCTCTCGCCCCCGACTTCTGCATAACCCATGACATAAAAACAAAATCCATGACGAGATACCCCATCGCCTGCTGTACCTTCTCCCCCCCCCACATCCAGACTTAACGCCCTTAAAACAGATATACCCCCCACGATGTTCAAAACCTTGCTAAACCACTCCCACACTGGTCCCAAACTTTCACAAAAATAAACTGCATGATATGCTGTATAAACCCCCCACATGCACAGCACTCCCTCCCTTCCTGTAACCTCCTATTTCCCAAAATCTCCCCTGATGGTAAAATGTTATGCAAAAATTTGAACATTACCTCCCTAACATTGGCCCGAATTCTCAGTCTCTGTAACTTTCTCCATATATCTTCCCAGGCATACAATGGAAAGACACCATGCACCACAGCCACTCTCTTACCTTGACCCACCCTTCCCAGGGCCCCAACCCACACTTTACCCGGCTCTCTTACTAACATTAACACCCTCAACATGGCCTCACAATCCTTTAGATCCCTACCCCTCCACCATCAACATATATCTTTATGTAATGTTTCCAGACCCCTATCCCCACACCCTCCCACAAAAAACTATGCTTCACATACACCCCCTTTAACCTTTGGTGCAACTCAATTAACCCCAAGCCTCTTTGGCTCACTAGTAGACACACGACCCCTCTACCTAATCAGTCACACCCAGACCCCAATATAAAACGAAAAACCCTTTTCATCAAACGCTTCACGTCACCACAAAACAGAGGGTATATGGCCGCCACATGCCACAACTTTCCAAATAAAAGCACATTTGTAAGAATCACCCATTATTGCACCGTTAATTGTGCAGAACGTAACCCTGCTAGACGTCCCAGAACTTTGTCCACCACTTCTCCCGAATTCACCACTTGAGCCTCCTTTACACTACGTGCATGGATAATCCCACAAATCTTCAACTGCTGTATCACCCTCCATCCCTCCACTACATCCCCACCCCATCTCCCAGTCCCCCACCCGCATTAACATGGACTTCTGATGGTTGACTCTCATACCCGACGCCATCCCAAAAACTTCCATTAACTCACTCACACTCTGTAAGTCTTCCACCCCACCCCCACCAGAATTGTTGTATCATCCACATATCCGACTATACCTGTCGTCTCACCCTCACAAACCCTGAATGCACATTCCCGTACCCCTAACCTGACCGCCCTATAAAAGGGGCCCTGCAACATTGCAAACATCAATTGCGACATAGGGCATCCCTGACGGAGACCCCATTCCATCACCACAAGCCTACCCAACCTCCCATTCACCTGACATGAATCTGCGCCCCCTCATACAGAAATTTCGCCCAAGACACTATTTCCCTCCCAAACCCCAGCCATTTCATAAAATTACATAAAGTCTCACACTCTACACAATCATAGGCTGCTTGCCAATCTATAGCCAAGACACCACCCCTTCCCTTCAATTGCCACTCTTCAATAAAACACCTAATATTCCATTGACCCTCATACATAGACCTACCAGGCATACCGTATTGCCCTTCATCTAATACCTTCCCCTCCAGACTTTATCCTATTACCTAGCACCTTCACAAAGATCTTATAGTCTCCACGCATTAAGGTGATTGCCCTATAATCCTGTACAAACATACACCTTTCCCTTTTCGGCACCAAAACTACTACCCCAGTTTTTTGCAGATCCCGCAGCACCCCACTTTTTTTCATTTTGTTAAACAAACGTACCAAAATACCCACCAATGCATCCCAGATTTCCCCCTCCCTTAACGGCCCTCCCAAAGCCTTCCTATCCCCACCCTCCAAGCAACACTGCACCCAGCCTCCCATGGTTTGCAACCCTTCCATACTAACCCCCACACTCTTCCCAAACTTAGCGAACCACGCATCCACTAGCCATCCATTCCCTCCATCGATTGAGGCACCTGACCCTCTTCATACCCCTCTAACCCCTCCTTTACACAGATACTCATCATTTCCGTCGCCTGTTGTCACCGCCGTTGCTCCCTCATGACACATTCAGAAGGCCTATCACCCTATAATACCTCTTCCAGGCTCCCTGCCACACGCGTAACATCAAAACATCGATTTTGAATCTCCCTGAGTGAATCCTACAACCCCTCAATGACATCTACCGGGTAACACTTCCCTCTCATAACATGTCTGCAACTGCCCCTCCAGATACCTCATGAGCCCATACTCCATCTGGTTAACCTCCCTCCCCTGCCGAACATAATAAGCTTTAATCTTACCCTTCACCACCTTATCCCACCACTGAATTAAGTCCAACTGCACACTCCCTCTTCCCACAAAGTCCTCCATAACTCCGCAAAAGATGCCCCTTCCACCCCCACCTTCAACAACCTAACATTCAACTTCCAGTAGCCAGCATACCTCTTGGTCAGACCCTCCCCCATGTCAGCTCCACTACAACCCCATGATGATCTGAAAAATGCACGTCTAAGACATCTACCCTCATCACTTCCACATGCTTAGATACATAAATTCTGCCTAACCTAGCCGCATATCCCCTATGAACAAAAGTGTGCAAAACACCCACCACCTCATTGCCTCCAACATCAACCAATCCCACTCCATGCATCGAATCCCCCAAAAGTTCTGAGACCCCCCCCCCCAGGTTCTACCTCTTTACACTGCACGACATTGTTCCAATCCCCACCACCGACACTCCCGGAAGTGACCGCAAATGATAAACCAGAACCTCCCTTATAAAATTATTCTTAATACACACATGGCCCTCAGCTGGCTCATAAACACCAATAAAACCAACCCTCACCCCACCCCACAACCCCTCCATCTGTACCACCCTTTCTTCCCCTCCCACCACAGTATGCTGGACCACGAATGGGCTGATTTCCTTAATTAACACCGCAATACCTCCCTTAAGACGCGAGGAACACCTTCACTCTTAAAGCTATGCTCCTGCAGAAAAACAACATCTGGCTTGTGTCTCACCAAAAATGCACAAAATCCACTATGCTTCCACTCAGACCGTAGACCATTTACATTGATTGTTACACACCTGAATGATATATAGAAGGTTTCCCTTTAGACACCTTGATATTTCTATTACCCTGACCAGAACCCCTCCCTTCCCACCCCCTGATTCTTTCCCACCTCCTTTGGCCTGGCTTTTACCTGACAGTCCCCCATTACCCACTACAGTCATATCTGCCCAGGACTTCTTCCCAGTCCTCTGCCGTGGCGTTAACACATCTTCCAGGTCAAACAACCCTGCTGCTTGTTTGCGGGAGCCACTTTCCGGCAGCATTTGTTCCTCCGAATCTGCTTCCCGATAAATCTCTACCTCCACATCATGAAGCCATACGCTATCTTCCTCATTCAAGCCACACATACCATCAGTCCCAGCTTCCACCACACCCATAGCTACAACAAGTCCATCATTCAGACACCTCTCCTGTTCACTTGACAGTTCCTGCATAACCTCCTGGATCGATGCCTCCACCGCATCCTGTTCTTCCTTCTGTGTTTCCCTTCCAACCACTTGTACGGTATCCTCAACCTGAGAGGCATTCAGGAGAGTAGCACACCCAGACATAGCCAATTCCTCCTGCTCAACTTCCTCACTCCAAGATTAACTAGAGGATACCTCAGAGCCTACAGTCGTCGAAGAGGACTCTGTTTCCATTGCAGACATCCATCAATGAAGGTCCTCCGAAGGGCCCCTACAAGCCCCACACTGTGCGGCAATGTGATCATAACCACAACAAATCCTGCAGGTACACCGCTGCCCCGCATATGTCACCATCACCTGTGTGCGGAATGCTTCAAGGACTACATATGATGGTATTTGATGACGTAGCGACATCTTAAGTGAAAGGGTGTCTTCCGCCAGCCCTACGTACGGACCCTCACTTCACCAGCCCATGGTAGCATGATGAACAGTCACATACTTCTCGAAAACGGCCCTTAAATCATGTTCATCTGCCTCAGGTATAATACCTGGAGACATCATGTAGGCGAAAAGACACTCCTGAGTTAACATGGATACACTCATCCTGATACCGTGCCACCTTGTCCTCATAAGTACTTGCATGCATGAACTTGACAAATATCCTGGATACTCCATTCAGCGATATTCCATAAAGATCTTCATTGGCAATCCCATAGTATCACATAATATTGCAGGCAACAATACAGCAGCAGTGGGACCAGAAATAGTCCCATGCACCAATTCCACACATACAGTGTTGACTCATCGTCTGCTAAAAGCTGCCATGCTGGTACCACCAACGACCACAAGGCTGAGAGAGCAGCGCAGCACACATCTCTACCACCCAAAGGTTGAGAGACAACTTTGTATTCTACTTAGACGAAACTTGATGTTGCTAATGGAGTGTGTAGATGCCATTTTGCCACTCTTTTATTTTATTTCATTAGTTTGTCATGATACTATTGAAAGGTTTTTGATTTAATGAACGGAATTTATCTTACCCTTTCTTCAGTCAAATCTGAATGCCTCTCATCCACAGGCGCTATATGACTTGTGTTGGTTTAGAGCATATTGGTTTAGGGTATGTTTTGTAGATGCAAATTTTGTTGGATTCTTTGCAATAGTTGGAGAATCTTCTTCAGATCAGCTTTAAACTTTTAGTGATGATTTATGTTCCTCAATGAAATTTTTCGCTTTCTCTTTAGGTTGTGCAAATTTTAAAGTACCAATATTACTAATAAAAGTGATTACTGTGAAATAAGTGAAGAACGTCTTTTCAAAGCAGTAATATATCACAGTGTTTGACTATATTGGTTGTTCTAGATTAAATCTAAACAATATACTTTTATGTGTCCATAACGCCTGTGATCTTAAAAATCATTGATTTTTTATGTACCTGAACCTTAATTAAACTTACTAATTTACTTACATGTAAGGGAATTAGACACATATGCTACACTTGGGATTTTTTTTTTTTTTTTTTTTTGAAGACGTTTCAATTCAAGACAGAGGATATCTGAAGATGTTGAAATGGAAACTGTAAGAGATGAGGTAATCAGTCCCTCAGTCTTCCAGACCTATGCACTAAAGACAGTGGAAGATAAGGTAATGAGTACGTCAGCCTAGGTCAGCCTAAGGTACTGAACGCCAGCATCCAGCCTAAGGGACTGATTACCTCATCTTCTAGTGTCTCCTGTTTGAAAACCGTCAAATAACCTCTATATTTAATTAATAAAGCCATTGGTTGGCTGAATGTTTTCAAAGATACATTCCCAGATGTTGCATGTGTGTCTAATTCCTCATCTTTTCGGTATTGTATACCTTTATTCTTATAATACCATTCTCCCTGCATCCTGTCCTGCCCAGCTGTGCTGCATGACCCCTGTGGTTTAGCGCTTCGTTTGATTATAATAATAATATTCTTATAATATTAACATGCTCACTTGAAATATAAATGTTGATCAGTCTTTGAAAAAGATTTGAATTGATTTTGTCCTGTGTGGTTTTAATTTGATTTTTTTGTGTGAATAAAAGGCAAATAACCATTTTTGTGTCATAACCGTATCACCGTATCACAGCCACATTCTATGTGGTCGACGCTCGCCATGTGATGTTAAGTGCAGATTCTACATTAAGATTCATTCGTATTCAAACCCAAAGGCCTGAGGTACAAGCAAGTACTTGATCCCTAGGATTTTATATGCATTCACGTAGTCAAACCCATGATCTTGTGTGTGCACACAAGTACTCGAACTCAAGGATATTGTGTTCTCACAAGTACTTGAATGCATGAACTCAAACGCGAGTGAGCTAGAGTGTACACTCAAACATTTAAATATAGTTTTTAAGAGTTATGAGATAAACTGATGAGACGGTAGATAAAGCTTTCTTAACACGATCAACAGGAAGAGCAAGTCACAAGTGGAAATGACTCCAGGTAGAGCTATTCTATCCTAACACAACTGGAAGTTTTGACAAATTATACAAAACAATAAGCAATGTAATATCATGGAAACTTTGTCTCTCCGGCAGCTGTACAGCCATGTGCATTTCATGGTGGATCATGACCTTGTGACGAAGAACCACATCCATCACGCCTACCATCACAACACTTACCGCTATGAGTTCCGCTACAGAGGTGAATTCTCCCTCGACGACGAGTTTCATACCCACGTCGGTAAACACTGTAAGTACTGATATATAATAATAATGTTTGCTTGTTAACGAGTGCTCTGAGGAGTTGGTAACCATGGCTGTCAAGTGTCATAATTTATTAACATAAAACAGCCATATGTGGTCTCCCTGAATTTTGTATTTTGCGTTTGTTCTGAGAACTTCATTCTTAGAAATTGTCACCACTGAACACAGAGTTATTTTCCTTTATTCACGGATAATTGTATTGATATCTCTTTGTAATTTTTCTGTCTTCTTAAGCGAATTTTATGCTTATTTTATTATTATCCACAAAGGATATTACGACGCTTTGGCTAGTGTTCTTTTCTGTCTTTTATAAATATATAAAACAATTAAGGTACCAGGACCGTGCCTTAGAGTAATGAACATTTTATTTTCCTAAGACAAGATTCTATTTTTCTGCTTGCTGGAAATCTGAATTTTCATGTCTACTTTTTTATTGACCTCTTATAATAGTGGGTCACTTGATGGTCGTATTTACCAAATTCCTTTATAAAATATTTAGGGACCCAATCAGTGATTTTTCTCACAAAGATTGAAAGTTCGAGAGGAATTTCTTTTTACATTTTATTAGGTACGTAAATTCATTCACATACATATAATAAACATAAATAATACAATACAAGAAAATGGACAACAAAACCCAATCGTCACACCCTCACAGATACAAAAAAACAATATGTGACACTGAGTACATCCCCACCCCATGTGCACTTTAAGCACACCCAAACTTTATACAGAACATATTATAAAAAATTATAGAGTACTCCCATTTACAAATTACATAACATTTACACACTATACAACACAAAATGCAGGACATGGCCACGCCCCCTATCCTTGTGAGCTTTGTACATCCCTAAAGTGTGTATTATACCCCTCGTTCCTTCCCATTACCACAGACTTAGAGGTGTCAGTGAACTAGTACAAACCCATAGCATGAGCACTCTACAGCATGCTTAACATGATGTGCAATATATGCTTTACCACACTCCTTTTGTGGCCAACCGCATGACAATACCTGGAACACCTGGAATCAATGTAAACCACGGTCATTCATTCATACAATGAAGAGCCACAACCCTCTGAATACATTGTGGCATTAACCCTAACCCCCCCCCCCAGTGAAGACAGGCCACAAGAGCCACCCGTCCCACGCGTACCCCAACCACTCTCATGCACACAACCACTTACTTGCTATCCAGAACCCTGATAGTCCCACACCCAATTTCCATTCCCCATACACAGTAAACACAATATAAATGCATATGGGTGCTACATTTCCTAGAATCATTGAGTAGGACATTCTTCACCTGTCTGCAAGAAAGACATACAATACAGTAGATAACAAACTCTTTATTACCACCATTTCATTAGTCCTTATAAACTCACCTTACCCCAGGTAAGGCAACATAACACAATTGGGACGTCAGCCTAAAACCCATTCTGCAAACACACACACACACACACACTGCTACACAAATTCCAAGAACATTACATTAATTCTGCAGTAAGACATTTCCGCCCCCTCACTCCAGGAAACCAGCCGGCTCACATACCCACGATCCCTACAAATCCCACAAGTCCCTCAATGAGAAATTCCTATAACCATCAGAAAGCTTCCGATCCCAACACACCCCGATGACCTCCCTAGTTCGACACTTTATTCAATAAAACACCACCGCAAGCACTCTTATCCGTTCTCTCGCCCCCGACTTCCACATGACCTATGACATATAAACAAAATCTGTGACGAGATACCCACCGCCTGTTGGACTGGCTCCCTCATCCCCCCCACATCCAGACTTAACACCCTTAAAACAGATAAACCCCCCCCCACCTTGCGCACAACTTTACTAAACCACTTCCTCACTGGTCCCAAACTTTCACATAAATTTACTGCATGATATGCTGTATCAACCCCCCTCCCACCACACATACAGCACTTCTTCCCTTCCTGTCACCTCCTATTCCCCAAAACCTCCCCTGAAGGTAAAATGTTATGCAAAAATTTGTACATTACCTCCCTCACATTGGCGCGAATCCTCAACCTCTGTAACATTCTCCATATGTCTTCCCAGGCATACAATGGATAGACACCGTGCACCATACCCACACTCTTATCTTGACCCACTCTTCCCAGTTCCCCAACCCGCACATTGCCCGGTCCCCTTATGAAAATTAACGCCCTCAACATATCCTCACAATCCTATAGGTCCCTACCCCTCCACCATCGACAAAAATCTCGATGTAACATATCTAGACCCCTATCCTCCCCTCCCACAAGAAACTACGCTTCACATACACCCCCTTTAACGTTTGGTGCATATCAATTAACCCCAAGCCACCTTGGCTCACTGGTAGACACACTACCCCTCTACTTAACCAGTCACACCCTGACCCCCATATAAACTGGAAAACCCTTTTCAACAAACGCTTCCCGTCACCACTTAACAGAGGGTATATGGCCGCCACGTGCCACAACTTTCCAAACAAGATCACATTTGTAATGATCACCCATTGATGCACCATTAAGTGTGCAGAACGCAACCCCACCAGTATGAATAATTCCACAAATCTTCACCACTTGTACCACCCTCCATTCCTCCTCTACATTCCCACCCCTCCCTCCCAGTCCCCCACCCATATTAACATGGACTTCTGACTTTTGACCCTCATACCTGATGCCGTTCCAAAAACCTCCACCAACTCACCAACACATCGTAAGTCTAACTCCAGAATTGTTGAATCATCTACATATCTCTACATATCCGACTATACCCATCGGCTCTCCCTCACAAATCCGAAATGCACTTTCCCTTACCCCTAACCTGACTGCCCTATAAAAGCGGCCCTGCAACATTGCAAACATCAATTGCGACATAGAGCATCCTTGACAGAGATCCCTGTCCATCATCACAAGCCTACCCAACCTCCCATTTACCTGGACACGTACCTGCACCACATCGTACAGCAATTTCACCCAAGACACTATTTCCTTCCCAAACCCCTGCCATTTCATAAAACTCCATAAAGCCTCACTCTCTACACAATCATAAGCTGCTTGCCAATCTATAGCCAAGATGCCACCCCTTCCCTTCAATTGTCGCTCTTCAATAAAATGCCTAATTTTCCCTTGACCCTCATACAGAGACCGACCAGGCACAACGTATTGCCCTTCATCTAATACCTTCCCTACCACAGACTTCATCCTATTAGCCAGGACCTTTGCAAATATCTTATAGTCCCTGCACATTAAAGTTATAGCCCTATAATCCTGTACAAATGTACACCTTTCCCTTTTCGGCACCAAAACTACTACCCCAGTTTTCTGTAGATCCCCCAACACCCCTCTCGTTTTCATTATATTGAACAATCACACTGAAAACCCTTCAGAATTCCCCAATTAGTAACATAGAAATCCCCAGGCAACCCATCAATGCCTGGCGCCTTTCCTATCCTCATAACCACCAACGCATCCCAGATTTCCCCCTCTCTTATCGGCCCTTCCAAAGCCTCCCGATCTTCACTCTCCAAGCAACACTGTACCCAGCCTCCCATAGTGTGCAACCCTTCCGTATTAACCCCCACACTCTTCCCATACTTATCAAACCACGCATCCACGTAGCCACCCATTCCCTCAGTCGATTGAATCACCTGACCCTCTTCATACCCCTCTAACCCCTCCTTTACACAGATACTCATCATTTCTGTCGCCTGCCTCCGCTGCCTTTGCTCCTGTAATACACAAGCAGAAGGCCTATCAACCCACATTACCTCTTCCAGACCCTCTGCCACAGGTGCCCAATCAAAACGTCGATTTCATATCTCACCTGAGTGAATCATTCAACCCCTCAATAACGTCTACTGGGTAACAATCCCCTCCCCCTCATAACATGTCTGCAACTGCCCTTCCAGATACTTCATGAGCCCATACTCCATCTGGTTAACCTTTTATCACTTCCAAACTTAATAAGACTTAATCTTACCCTTCGCCACCATATCCCACCACTTAATTAAATCCACTTGCCCACTACCCTCTTCCCACAAGCTTCTCCAGAAGTCTGCAAAAGATGCCCCTTCCACCCCCACCTTCAACAACCTAACATTCAACTTCCAGTAGCTAGCATACCTCCTTGGCAGACCTCCCCAAGTCATCTCCACTGAAATCCCACGATGATCTGAAAAATACATGTCTAAGACATCTACCCTCATCACTTCCACTCGCTTAGATACATAAATTCTGTCTAATCGAGCCGCATAACCCCTACGAACTAAAGTGTGCACAACACCCCCAACCCCATTCCTTCCAACATCAAACAAACCCACCCCATGCATCAAATCCCCCAAAAGTTTTGAGACGAACACCCCTAGGTTCTAAGTCTTTACGCCACACAACATTGTTCCAATCCAAAACCCCCCCACCACCACCGACACTCCCAGAAGTGACTGCAAATTATAGACTAAAACTTCACTAATAAAATTATTCTTAATATGTACATCGCCCTCAGCCGGCCCATAAACACCAAAAAACCACCCACACCCCACCCCACAACCCCTCTATCCATACCACCCTTCCTTCCCCTCCCACCTCACTATGCTGGACCACAAACGGGCTGGTTTCCTTAATTAACACTGCAATGCTATCCTTAAAACTCGAGGAACACGCCATATAGACTGCATAATCAGCAATCTTTAATTCACCTTCACTCTTAAAGTTATGCTCTTGCAGAAATACAACATCCGGCTTGTGTCTCACCAAAAAAGCACAAAAACCACCATGCTTCCACTCAGAGGTTTCCCTTTAGACACCTTGATACTTTTATTACCCTGACCAGAGCCCCCTCCCTGCCCACCCCCTGATCATTTGCCACCTCCCTTGACCTGGCATTTGCCTGACAGTCCCCCATTACCCACTACAGTCACATCCCCCCAGGACTTCTTCCCAGTCCTCTGCCAAGGTGTTAACACATCTTCCAGGTCAGATGACCCAGCTGCTCTTTTGTGGTAACCACTGTCCGCCTGCATTGGCTCCTCCAACTCCACATCCCGATGAATCTCAAACCTCCACATCGTTAAGCCATTCGCCGTCTGCCTCTCTCAAGCCACACACACCATCCATCCCACCTTCCACCACACCCATAGCTGTGACAAGTCCAGCATCCAGACACCTCTCCTGATCACGCATCAGTACCTGCATAATCTCCTGGATCGATGCCTCCACCGCGTCCTTTTCTTAATTCTGTGCTTCACCTCCAAGCATTGGTACAATGCCCTCAACCTGGGAGTCATTCAGGAAGGTAACACACTCAGATGTAGCCAATTCCTCCCTCTCTACCTTCTCACTCCAAGATTTATGGGAGGAAACCTCAGAGCACACAGTCGTCAAAGATTACTCTGCTTCCTTTGCAGACATGCATCGGTGAGAATCCTCCGAAGGGCCCCTACAAGCCCCACACTGTGTGGCCATGTGGTCAGAACCACCACAAATCCTGCAGGTATGCCACTGCCCTGCATATGTCACAAACACCTGCATGCAGAATGTGTCCAAAACTACATTTGACGGTATCTGATGACACAGCGACATCTTAAGTGAAAACATGCCTTCCGGCAGCCCTGCATATGGACCACCACTCCATCGGCCCATGGTAGCGTGATGAACAGTCCCATACTTCTCAAATATGTCTCGTAAATCACGTTCATCCTCCTCAAATGGGACGTTGCAAACAGTCACCCCTGGGTTAACAGTGATACTCTCTTCCTGATACCGTGCCACCTTATCATATGTACTTGCATTCCTGAACTTGACAAAAATACTGGATACTCCATTCAGTGATATTCCATAGAGATCATCATTGGCAATTCTGAATGTATCGCATAATATCGCAGGCAACAATATAACAGCATTAGGGCCAGAAATAGTCCCATGCACCATTTCCACACATACAGTGTTTACTCGTTGTCTGCTAAAAGCTGTCATGCTGGTACCACCAATGACCACCAGGTTGAGAGAGCAGCTCTGCACACGTCTCCACCACCCAAAGGTTGAGAGACGACTCTGAGAGGAATTATCTTCCTTCTCTAGATAAATGGTGATATGGATTGCTTAAGCTTTTCCATAAATCAATAAGTTGGTGTCTCGGCCCCATTTCAAAGACTTTTATAATGTTGGTTATTTAAATTTTAACTATTACTCCTAGTGGCATTTACCTAGTATGCTTCAATTTATTCGGCAAATATGAAAATGGTATACAAAACCGACAAGTATATAAGTAAACCACATATGCAACAGTTAGGTGTCTTTATTCCGAAACGTTTCACCTGCACAATAGGCTTCTTTAGTCAAATACAAAAGAGTTAGCAGACGCAGTAGAGATGCGAAGACGATGTAATCAGTCCATCACCCTTGAAAACGTAGTTTTGAGGTGGTCAGTCCCTCAGCCTGGAGAAGAGTTTTGCGTCATAGCCTGGAACAGTGTAAAGTTTATGTATGTATGTTATGCAGGTTTCTGCATGACATTTAAATATACGTAATACATAGCTATTGGAGAAGTGTGCCATAAATTTCAGGTAATTAGGAAAAACAGTAATAATAATGTATAACCTTTAGATAAATGTAAATGATAATTTTAGAAATATGCTGTGCTTTTGGTGAATACTGTAAAGTAAGTTTAAGCGGTGAAATAGAGAAATCCAGCTAGGGATTTATTTTCCAAATGTTGGTGGGGAGGAGGTTGGCGTCGCTTGGGTTACACATGTGCGCGGCATGGATAGCGGGTGGAATAGTGTACACCATGTAGTGTATAGATCACTTATCTGTTCTTGTTTTGCAGTGATTTGCGGTAGACGAGTAGATGGAACCTTGGACCACCAAAAAGGAGAAGGGCAGGTTGAGCGGAGTTGGAGGTATCAGAATGCCCTATTGTGTGTTTTGGGGGTAGTCACATAAGGTGCCATGCCTAGGTAAGGTATGCTCCGTTTTTTTTAGGTGCTGGCTGGTACGCCTCACCTGTGTTTTTTTAGGTGCTGGCTGGTATGCCTCACCTGTGTTTTATGTTGGTATAGGGGCTGTTGGACCTAATGTTTTGGGTGAACGTGGGGCTGGCGGTGATGCCCCCCACTTTTTGGGTCATATCAAATGATCCAGGGTGTTTTGCTTCTCCAGGACTTTTAATTTTTTTTTTGGATCACCACTGGGGTGACCCCAGGGTCCTTGGAATGACATGTAGGTGCCGGCCTGGTAGGTCCACCTTTTAGAGGGGTCTTTGGTGATGACTCCAGTGTTTATGGCCACAGTCCCGCCAACAAAATTTATGTGACTATTCACCTGGTTTTTGGGGCCTGATATTTTTCTCCTCTCCCATGCTCTCCTGTTTCTCGTAGAGGTGTGTCATGGGGAACCAGTTTTGTTTATTAAAGATTGCTGTGAGATGGGGGTGGTTATGTGATCTTTCTTTCTACGTAGAATTTAATAAGATTTTTTTTTTCTCTCTTTTCACTACTCTTTGATAGTGTTCCTGTTTCAAGCATTGGTGGTGTCTTACATACTTTAAATCTGTCTTACAGCATTACTAACATGTGTCAAGATAGATGGGAAATCAATAGGTGTGATACTTAGCTCTTGTGTTTGTTATTAAATGGCACTTCTCAGGGTAGTGTGTACAATGTTCACTCTTTACATTATTATCATGTTTATTGTAATTTAGTAAAACGCATCAACGCCAGTGTGTGGCCACCGCTGTGTTGTGATGGTGCCTTTTCCTAACATAGTTTTGTCAAAGCGTGACTGTGGGCTCGTTTGGCATAGAACTTGATCACTTTTATGTTAGGCGAGTTTCATATGTCCGCAATCTAATATCCTCAGACTGTTAAAGTAATTTTACATATGAGCAGTGCCAAAAAGTCCATGATTGTGTGACTAATTCTCCAGTTATAATGTTTATGTTTATTTCCTTTTTTTCCCCTTTTTGCCTAGCGGTGTCCGTGTGGACCCCGCTAGCAGAGTGAGACCTATGGTCTAGGGGTGGGGGTGTTATGCAGGTTTCTGCATGACATTTAAATATACGTAATATATAGCTATTGGAGAAGTGTGCCATAAATTTCAGGTAATTAGGAAAAACAGTAATAATAATGTATAACCTTTAGATAAATGTAAATGATAATTTTAGAAATATGCTGTGCTTTTGGTGAATACTGTAAAGTAAGTTTAAGCGGTGAAATAGAGAAATCCAGCTAGGGATTTATTTTCCAAATGTTGGTGGGGAGGAGGTTGGCGTCGCTTGGGTTACACATGTGCGCGGCATGGATAGCGGGTGGCGAGACGGAGCCTGGGTTCAGCTAAGTTTGTGATGTTGTATTCCCTTTTTGTGTAGCTAACTCAAGCCATAGGCACTTTTAATGGTGTACCAGTACACACCCTGGGCTCGGACATGGTCGGGGCCCGGAAGGACGAGTGTGAACTGAAGAAATAGGAGGAGATGTGTTCTGGAGGATGGGAGTGGTGGCTGGGCTGACCGCTTAGTGAATTGTTTTGTTTTTGAAGTGACCACCCGGCCGCCTTCTCCGTCCTGTACTGTTTTTGAGGGTGTTTGGCTAATTGATATGTGAAGAGGTGTGTTTGGACTGTATATAGTTTAATATAAGTAAATAAATTTATATTTTCTTACCTAGGAATTTTTGTGTGGAACCTTCTGATACCCTAACCCAGTGGAGCACTAAACCACACTGGTAATACCAGCTTTGTTTATGGGGATAGACCTGGAAGGCCTAGTTTTACAGGTGTTTTGTGTAACTTTTACCCTTTGCCCTTAGACAAGGCATTAGGCCTCAGGGAAACTCCAATTTCTGCGTAACAATGTATGTATAATGTTCGCCAATACCGGGGTCCTGGCATGGGTCTTAATCTTGCGGGTCTTAATCTCTAGCTCCCGAAGTAGAATGGGCTCTGCAATGTTGCAACGTATGCTGTTCAAGCACTGTTCTGGACAGTGAAGTTTAAGCAACAGTATAGAGACTTATATACTGTTGGAAGGTGAGACGCAGTTCACTAGTGGAAGAGAGAAGGTAATCATTGAGAGGTCAGGTCCCTCTCAAATCCATCCCTTCTCACTTGAAAAGTTGTCAAAGGTGTTTTCTGTACCAAGATAAAGTTCTGTTGCAGTGTCTTGACATTGTCCGACATGTTGATAAGTAAGACATATATGCATCAGTTATCTATCTTTATTCCGAAACGTTTCGCCTACACAGTAGGTTTCTTCAGTCGAGTACACAATAGGGTAATGGACTGATTACATCGTCTTCACATCTCTACTGCTTCTGCTAACTCTTTTGTACTAGACTGAAGAAGCCTACTTATCAATTTATTCGGTGTTCAGCGCATGACTACTTGAAGATTAAGACATGTGCAACACTTGGGTATCTTTGAAGATACAGAACTATTCCTGGGACATTATGATCACTGATTATTGATTAGATTATTGATTTTTCAGTCTCCCTACGATCCCCGTTGGGGAGGGGAATTTCTACCTTCATCACGATGAGCTATGCAAATCGTGTCAAGATCAAACCCAACAGTGGCACTGTGAATGATTCATCAAAACTTGCTCTAGCAGTTGCTGTTAAGAGCGTGCTACAGGTGAAGTTCAACACCATATTGACCCTGAAAGAAGCATTTATTGTTGTCTGCAACGATGATGAAGATGCAGAGAAGCTACTCACTACAACAGCCACACCACTCTCTCTGAACGAGGATTTACTGTCATGTCATCTCCAGCTCTCAGGGCAAGGAGGACAGTTTTCCTTAAGAAACTTGATAAGCTTCTTACAGTTCAACCTATCGACGAACTCAAGACATCCATTGAAGATCAAAACTCATGGGCCACAGTGGAGAGCATCATGAAAATACCTACAGCTTCCTCCATGCTCAAGGTCACGTTTACCGACGTCAACATGGCTGCCACTGCATTAGCCGACGGTCTTGCTGTATATTATTACTTCGTCAGCCCCACCTGCATCGAAGCTGAGAGATTCCACTACATTTCTCACTGTTGGACCTGTTATTCTTATTCACACAACACCAGCGACTGTCCTGTGAAGGAAAAGAAGTTTTGCACTACATGTAGTAGTGAAGGACATGATTTTAGATCATGCACCGCCGCTGCTCCACCAACACCATCTTGCCTCAACTGTAAAAGCAACGACCATCACACACTTGCTGCTAAGTGTCCCACTCGTAAAGACATTCTGAAGAAGACCCAAGAAGCAGCACAGAAAAAGTCATCTTCAAAATCACCCACCTATGCTGCTATTACAAAACTTCAAGCTACCACAACTAAAATTCTCCAAGCTTCCACGCAACCTACTACTACCAACATCGCACCTGCCAGTGACCCCACCACCATCTACTACTGTATGGTTTATGCTCATATGCATAATGTTGCTGTTCCTGGGACTTTCAACACCACCATCAACGAACTCTTCAAATTAAACAACATGCCAGAGTTCAAATTCCCAGATTCTCCACCATCTTCTGTGATACTCAACAATTCCCAGCATAATGTCGACATTACTTTACCTGCTGGTGGCTCAGCTGATGCTCCACCACCAACACTAGCTAATACTGACGTCACGCCAACAACAACCAATGAGAGCTCACCACCACCTCACACCCCTACCGAGAACCAATCAGCTGCCTCCTTGCCACCTGTGGTAATAGAGAACCAAATCACTTAAATAAATGACTATCGCATTTCAAGTATAATATAACCATATCATTTTAATTAACCTATGTCAATTTCTTCAAGAGTAACAAAGGTTAGGTTAGGTAAGGTTTGTCAGGAAACTGGACAAATTTTTCCTGACGGGGTTCTTAGTCATATGATGACCCACAACAGCTGGCGCTTTAGGTCATTTGACCGAGGCCATCGCCTGGCTTACAAATTCACCCCTTAAAAAATTATGGTCATAATTATAAAGTAACAGAGGTACATAGCACCTTTATTAACAGATTACCATCCCACTTAAAGTTACTTAGATCCATCCTACTTAAAGTAACAGATAACACTCCCACCTAACAGAAAATTTACAAGAAACATTAGACTATTTTCCCTAAAGCAACGGCTTACGTCTCCCACCTACAGGGGTGCCGCATGCCGATGATTTGCTCTACTTGTTCCAAGCAGCAGAGCTCCTCGGTCCTTCAAAGCAACTCCAGCAGCTGAGCACACCAGAGGACCTAAGAATGAGAGATATTATGTCCACACTCTGGACCAACTTCGCCGCCACAGGGTAATGAGACGGGCTCTCGTAAATATTAAAGGAGGGGAAAGGAAGAATGATGAGTTATTTCTGAGACAAACCTAGGTTGGGCAGTGAAACGTAATGATTTGTGATGTATGAGGGCGTGAGGAAAAAGTGGGGTCCCGGAGCTAGGTTGGTAGCGCACTCACGACACACATTGAGGTCCGATCCCCGATACGGGTGGAAACACTTGGGGCGTGTTTACTTAAGACACCTGCTGTCCTTGTTCACCTAGCAGTAAATAGGAACACGGGTGTTAGCCAATTGGTGTGGGTAGCACCTTGAGGACAAAATTAACCTACTTTGCCCAAAATGCTATGCATAACCAGAGGCTTATTATATAGAATGTCATGATGTCAGATAGGTCTTCATAAGTTGAATCATGTACTAGCAGAGATAAATATCAATATTATTATATTTCTTCTTCTTCTTCTTCTTCTTCTTCTTCTTCTTCTTCTTCTTCTTCTTCTTCTTCTTCTTCTTCTTCTTCTTCTTCTTCTTCTTCTTCTTCTTCTTCTTCTTCTTCTTCTTCTTCTTCTTCTTCTTCTTCTTCTTCTTCTTCTACTTATTATTGTTATTATTATTATTATTATTATTATTATTATTATTATTATTATTATTATTATTATTATTATTATTATTGATGATGATGATGATTATTATTATTATTATTATTATTATTATTATTATTATTATTATTATTATTATTATTATTATTATTATTATAGAGTGCAAGACAGGAAAATAAAGTTTGTGTGATGGGTGTTGATGCAACACCCAAGTAATTATAATTAAGTAGTTCAATACAGTTTTGCTTGAAAATATATGTAGCAGTCTTTTATCACATGTGACAAGATATTTTTTGTAAATATACTAATTATTTTGGCATCAGTCGCTAATTTCTCAAATGGGTATTTCCTGCAGGAACCCAACTCCTGACGATTCTCTTGGGTTCACTTGGAAGCCCTCCACTGAAGACAGCTTAGAGTACCTCGCACTCAGCCTCAAACCCACCATGGAGGCCGACCAGAGGCAAGAGGTCAGTCCTGCATAGCTTCCGTGCATGCAGATTATAAGTATCTTTATGCATTTACGAACTGGATGTATTTCAGTCACTACGCGATCTGAGACAGGCGTCCCCGTGTACCATAATCTACATTTCCCGGTGTCTCAATACACACGACTGGAATAGCGCAAAGTGTGCCACAAGTTGATTATTATAACTTTGAAGATTGCAAGGGAAGAGGCATTCAGAAATTATATGAAAACTATTATTCAAATTTATCAATAAAAATGGTAAATTAGGACACAGCCCAAATCTTATTCAAACTTTTTAAAGTTGCATTATTAAGTAATCACCATGTGAATGTTGCAGCTAATTATATACGACACTCAAAATTATCGAATGAAAAGCAGTATTTCATTATTTTTCCTAATTTCTTTAAAAAAAAAAAATGGGACCCACACAGACCAGAATCAATCCAAACTTTTCTCTAATTAAGACTCACAAGTTTTAAACAAACTAAAAGTAGGAAGTTTTATGTATGCTGTATAATATTCTTAATATATAATTTTTTAACAACGATCTTGAGATCACACAGATCTTATAGGCACATTAATTATCAAGGTGATTTGACCTAGTCCACCCAAATCTAGTCAAGCACCGTGTCTTATTTCTTATCAGAAGAGACATTCTCCAACTTGATTAATAAAACTGGCACATAATAACTTACACAACCAAACAAAGAGATTGTTGCTCTTGAGGAAAAACATCAACACTTAGTGCTGATGTTATTGTACAGAATGCAACAAATTTTTGCTAGCACAGCCTAAACCCATGAAATGCTCTATCAGTTTCATACAATAAATCAGCAAACATCATTAATCTTTAATGCTGTTTGAATTGCCATATTTTAATCAGAGGAAAGCAATAAACGCGTAGGGGTCATATAACGCCTCATGATTGGGAGGCATTCAAATTCCATCCTTAAACGGGGAAGATAACTTCAGTTCCTTGCATTCGCTGCCCAGCCTTTGCGGAGTGCGGGTGGGCTTGTTTCTGGTCCCTAGCGGTGGAGTTGAGAACTGGTAGTTTTCATCAACATGGTGGAGCGCTACAGACGACGTGTCAATACTGTCTGTATTGAAGTGTTGCAGGGCGCGATTTACCCAAGCAACGCAGATGTTCTCCCAGCTATTTTGAGGGATTCTTTAGGGATATCCATTGAAGAATTATTTGGGATATCTCTCAACGGTTCGTCGAGGATTTTTGTCAAGTTTGCAGTGGCCAGCGCATATGAGCGAGTGGTTGACACGTATCAGGAGAAGAGGATTGTCGTCAACACGGGATTAGAGGTACGGCTTCGAGATGTGTCACGGTACTACACTTATATACGAGTCCGAAACGTGCCGTTCGAAGCGTTGGATGTTGATGTGCGAAACGTCTTCAGTCAATTTGGTGACGTCCATGCAGCCACGGTGGGCCGGTGGGCACAGGGGACTTATGCCGGGCTGCAAGAAGGTTCATTTTCTTTGAAAATGACGCTCAAACGTCAGATACCTTCATACGTCATGATGGAGGAGTTCCGGCAGCAGGTCTATGTGACTTATGCAGGCCAAGTTCGAACGTGTCGCCTGTGTGGATTACCTGGACATGTGGCGGCGGCATGTGATCGTCGGATGGGCCAACAGAGACATGGAGCTGCTGATGGTATGAGGAAGGATGAAGTGGTGGTCGTGGATGCTATGGATGAGTCGCCACGGGAGAATATGAGCATGGTGCCAAGTGGACAATGGAGTGACATTGTTGATAAGGAGGATGAGCGTGTACTAACGTTGTCACAGGTGACCCAGGATGGCGAGACAGCGGAGACGGAGGAAGTGGCTCTGCCGGAAGGTGTGAACTTGGTTTTGTCTGAGCCGCTTTTGGAGGATTTTCCACTGTTGTTGGACAGTCCTGTGTGTGAGGGCACACAGCATGGTGTGGAGGACTTAGGATCAGAGGTGAGGAGGGACGAGAGTGAGACGAGTGTGATGGGCGTCTCAGAGAGTGGGCCTTGCCTTCAGGTCCAGGAGGTTGGTGTAGAAGTGCACAGGGGAGAGGATTGTGAGACTATGGAGGCTACAGGGAACTCCAGGAAAAGGCCTAGTGGTCTAGTTGAGGACGATGTCCTAACACCTGGGCAACAGGTGTGCAAGAAGGCCTGGGTGGAGGTGGCAAAAGGGGGACGGGGAGTGTCAAGGGTAGAGAGGGGATGAGGGACAGGAAAGCAGACAGGCAAGTACTGGGAG
>WNWK01016757.1:2500-44110 GCA_009830355.1 Cherax destructor
CAAGGAGGCTTTAGAGTAGGTAGGGGATGTGTAGATCAAGTGTTTACAGTGAAGCATATATGTGAACAGTATTTAGATAAAGGTAGAGAAGTTTTTATTGCATTTATGGATTTAGAAAAGGCATATGATAGATTGGATAGGGGAGCAATGTGGCAAATGTTGCAAGTGTATGGAATAGGTAGTAAGTTACTGAAGGCTGTAAAGAGTTTTATGAGGATAGTGAGGCTCAGGTTAGGGTGTGTAGGAGAGAGGAGATTACTTCCGGTAAAAGTAGGTCTTAGACAGGGATGTGTAATGTCACCATGGTTGTTTAATATATTTATAGATGGGGTTGTAAAAGAAGTAAATGCTAGGGTGTTGGGGGAGAGGGGTGGAATTAAATTATTGGGAATTAAATGCAAAATGGGAGTTGACAGTTACTTTTTGCTGATGATACTGTGCTTATGGGAGATTCTAAAGAAAAGTTGCAAAGGTTAGTGGACGAGTTTGGGAGAGTGTGTAAAGGTTGAAAGTTAAAAGTGAACATAGATAAGAGTAAGGTGATGAGGGTATCAAACGATTTAAATAAAGAAAAATTGGATATCACATTGGAGAGAGGGATTATGGAAGAAGTAAATGTTTTCAGATATTTGGGAGTTGACGTGTCAGCGGATGGGTTTATGAAGGATGAGGTTAACCATAGAATTGATGAAGGAAAACAGGTGAGTGGTGTGTTGAGGTATCTGTGGAGACAAAAAACGTTATCCATGGAGGCAAAGAAGGGAATGTACGAAAGTATAGTGGTACCAACACTCTTATATGGGTGTGAAGCATGGGTTGCAAATGCTGCAGCGAGGAGGAGGCTGGAGGCAGTGGAGATGTCCTGTCTAAGGGCAATGTGAGGTGTAAATATTATGCCGAAAATTCGGAATGTGGAAATTAGGAGAAGGTGTGGAGTTACTAAAAGTATGTGTCAGTGGGCTGAAGAGGGGTTGTTGAGGTGGTTTGGTCATTTAGAGAGAATGGATCAAAGTAGAATGACTTGGAGTGTATATAAATTATAAATCTGTAGGGGAAGGAAGGCAGGGTAGGGGTCGTCCTAGAAAAGGTTGGAGGGAGGGGGTAAATGAGGTTTTGTGGACGAGGGGCTTGGACTTCCAGCAAGCATGTGTGAGCGTGTTAGATATGAGTGAATGGAGACGAATGGTTTTTGGGACATGACGATCTGTTGGAGTGTGAGCAGGGTAACATTTTGTGAAGGGATTCAGGGAAACCAGTTAATTTATTTATTTGGACTTGAGTCCTGGAAATGGGAAGTACAATGCCTGCACTTTAAAGGAGGGGTCTGAGATAGTGACAGCTGGGAGGGACAATTCTCAGCTGTCGTATCTGAGCGCCTCTGCAAAGACAGTGATTATGTATGAGTGTGGTGAAAGTGTTGAATGATGATGAAAGTATTTTCTTTTTGGGGATTTTTTTTTTTGGGTCACCCTGCCTCGGTGGGAGACGGCCGACTTGTTGAAAAAAAAAATATATATATATATATATATATATATATATATATAATATATATATATATATATATATAATATATATATATATATATAATCTTGCATTCCCTGAAGGGGCGCGACGGCAAGGTGTTTGACTCTCACTCCATTGGCTGCGTACATCATTGGTGGGTCTTTGAAGATGCTTAGCCTCATCTCAAGAAATGGTGAATTTACCAAGGCATTCTTAATAAATGCCATGGGAAAGTGCTAAACCTGTGAGGGTCTTGCAGTGGTTGTAGAATTGGAGGAAGATTGCTCTAATTCCTTGGATCAAGAGCAGGTTACTAGCATCAAAGCATCTGCTTTGAAGAGATGTTTTACCAAACACATTTTTCGTGCGCGGAAAGATTAAATGTTATCTTAAAACTTTCTCTTTTGACAATTTTTGGTGGGGGAGGGAAGGGGAGGGATCCCATGTCACTCTCCACGGGAGGGAAGGGGGAAGAACCCTTGTCACTCTCCACTCGCAGTGCTTTAACGTTTCCTTCATTTATCTTTCCTCTTTCTCTCCCTCCTAACCTGACTAGAACTTTCATTACACTGATAGTGGTCTCACCGCACGTAAGGCACTGGGAATCCCTGAACCTCACAGAAGACAGAGACGCTGGTGGCTCGCGGCTTCACCACCGTCAGCAGTGTGTTGACCCGCTCCTCCCACCGGAACTTAGGTGCCGAGAAGCCCACAGGGTCTGACGGAGGAGCAGCCACCGATTTAGTGATTAGAGGGGCGGTGGTAGGAACAAACACAAAATGCAGAAGTCTGTGATAGATATCATCCATTCTTAATTATTTTACAGTTACCAGTATTTGACCCACCTCCAGGATGCAATCCAAAACATTCGACTAACAATTAGGTACCTCCCTCACACGAGTCTCTTCCAGTTTGCAACCAGTTCTTCTCTTCTGGAATTATCATCTTCGGTGTTCTTTAAAGTAGGGTTCTCTTAATAAGATATAGTGCAGGTTTACTAATATTTATCTCCCACCTCTCTCTTGGGAAAACTCTTTCGACAAACAACCTGGAAACTGTTAGGTAAAAGGCCGCAAGTGTAACTAATGTGACATTTTATTGTGGCAACGTTTCACTCTCCAGGAGCTTTATCAAGCGTTGCCACAATAAAATGTCACATTAGTTGCACTTGTGTCCTTTTACCTAACATATTGTCGGTAATTCTACCAACATTAATACAACCTGGAAACTCATCATGACACCTGGACAACATACCTTGATGACACAATCCGAAGACCACGTAACACCCACAAATTATTATTATATTATAATCAAAAGAAGCGCTAAACCACAAGGGGGTAACACCCACAATCTCCTGCATTAGCTCTATGCTCCCTCACCGAACCCAGTCTACAAATAGCCACTGAAAGTGCTCCCAATGGCCTGGAATTTTCAAAAGATTTTTTTTTTTACCTACCTTTACCCCTTCTTCACACTGATTACCACAAAATTTTATATTAAATTATCCCATATGCCTTGAGGCGAGTGCCACATGTTCAAGAGCAAACAGGGCCGGTTACACTTCCCAGACCGAGTCATAACATGTTGTCCGTCCTTATCAAGGGGAATGCTAACCTTCTCTCCTTTCGTAAAATACTACGGTTACTTGAAATCCATTTCTTACATTCTACAATTCGTTCCGTAACTGGCTGTTAGTGTCAGCAAATTTAAACGAAAGAAAAATATCCCCTTCATTTACACCGAAAGACGCTGGGTTAGTGGTCATGAGAGTACCCTGTGGAAAGTGTCAACCCTCCGAGAGAGAGGAGGTCCCTGCGAGCTCAAATGATCCAGCGTCGGGGCGGGGGAAGGGGTGTATAAAATAGTGTATGGAGTTGCCTTCAACTCTACATCCAGTTTTTTAAATTCCCCAACTTGTTCTCAATACTCCCACTTCAAAACGTTTGTCCCTGTCTGTGGAAAATATTATGCATAACAATATTTTCAGCAATCTTATATTAAAATTACACACAGGATTAAGACATACTGGGACGCATAGCTGTACACGAAGTGGTCGTCTGTGATTTATGTCCACACACTAAGGCGGTGACTAGAAAGATATGCATACGCAAAGCTGACACCATTAGTTTCCTTTAAAATTGTAATTTTTTTTCGCCCTTACAGATTGGTGACAAACTGACTAATAAATACAGGTTGTTCAAAGAACCTATAAAGAAATATCGAGATAATTAAAACATTATTACATCAAAAAGTTACCAAGCAATAAATATCTAATCTTCGTTTACATTTACCAAAATTTAGAGCATCAGTTCTTACATTTAAAACTATTTTAGCCGAATGAAAATTTTATTAATAGTTAAACATATTAAGAGTAAACAAAGTAAGACAGTAAAAGTCATACAATTTATAACAATATCTGATGATTTTTTTTAGCAACAGCTGATAAAACTGATCTATATATTTTTAACAATTTTGTTCTTCTGAAAAAAAAAAAATATGGCAGTAAAGCAATTGCGAAAAACTATTGGACAATGGCGCTAACTTCGCACATCAAATCTTTTAACAGTTCCTAAGCAGCAAGATTGCCAATCACATGGAATCGCAATAACTGCACAATCCAGGGCAGCATAGGTTTAGGTAGGGTATGCCACTCCTGCCTTTCACAACTGCTAGATCATTATGGCATGGCCCTAGATGCCCTAGAAAACAAGCTAAATGCTAATGTAGTGTATGCTAATTTTGTAAAGGTGTTTGACAAGTGCAACCACACTGTGATAGAGCGCAAAATGCATGCAAAGGAATAACTGGAAAAGTGACCAAATGGATATCTGACTTCTTAAGAAACAGAACCCAAAAATTAGTGAACATAGTGAAATCGGAAGCTGCCACAGTGAAAAACTCTGTTCCTCGTGGCACAGTACTCACCCCACTGTTTCTTATTCTTATATCCAAAATCAACACTGACATAAATCTCAGCACCATAATATTCTTTGCTGATAACACTAAAATCTCTATGAGACTGGTGTTAGTCGAACATACAGCAAGTTTTCAAGGGGATGTAAATCAAGTCTTCGGGACAGCAATATGGTTAACGAGGATAAGTTTCAGTTGGTCCGCTATGGTAGAGTGGAGGAAATAAAGACTGTAATGGAATACAGGACAAACTCAAATATTTCAATAGAGCAAAAGTTCCATGTGCAAGACTTGGGAGTAATGATGTCAAATACCACACTCAAGGATCACAACAATGTTGCTATTGCTACCACAAGGAAAATGATAGGCTGGATAATTAAAGCTTTCAAGATAGGAGATATTTAACCAATGATGATACTCAAGTCACTTGTTCTCTCCAGGTCGAAATATTGCTGTATACTAACGACCCCCTTCAAAGCAGGTAAGATTACCGAGCTGGAAAACGTACAGAGAACTTTCGTTGCTCATATAAATTCAATCAAGCATCTGAATTGCTGGGAATGCTTGAAGTCCCTTCAACTATATTCCTTGTAACATAAGCAAAGAAAGTACATCATAATTCACACACCTGGAACATCCTGGAAGCACTGCTCCCAAACCTAAACATTGAAATCACTTTATATGATGAGAAACTTGGCACAGTGAAAAATGTCTCCTGTACAAAGCAGGGGCACGACTACACCGGGAGAACTCGATGAGTGTCACAGGTCCCTGACTTTTCAACATCCTCCCTCTGTACATTAAGGGAATTATCAACCAATTAACCTTCAAGAGAACTTCATAAGTTGTTCAAATCATTTGCTGACCAGCCAGGCTGTGTTTTGCAACAACCTGGTTGATCAGGCCTTGATCAACCAGGCCTGGTCTGGAATCGGGCCACCGGAGAGCTGATTTCAGGAAACATCCTTCACTTATTCTTCCTCTGCAGTGTGAATGTTATCTAGAGTGGGTTGGTCTCTCCTAGCTCTCATCTTCCATAGCATTACTTATTTCTGTATGAATAGTTCCCAAAATTTTCTGTTTATCTGCTAATGAATGCTCGAATGCCTACTATTTAATGAACAACAAAAAAAAAAGAACAGCTCACCATGATGGACACACTACCAAGCAGTCTCTTTCCTACCCCAGTGCCTTCCTTTCCCTCGTAACCAACTCCTCCCCTCTCTTTCCTTAGCAGTAACTGACTTAAAATGAACAAATACCTGGTGTGAGGTGGTGGGTCTGCCTGGGCAGGACACAAAAGGGAAAAGCTGGTGTCCTCCTGCCTGTCCGTGGACACTCGGTCCCTGGTGGGAAACTTTGGAGCTGATGCTGCCAGAGGTTCTGTTCATGCCAATATACCACTCAACAAGTAACCTTCTACAGCTTTAAACAATACACACTATTTTCATGCTGCATTACAGAACATATCACTAAGATGTTGGGACAGGGTGTTTGTTTCAGATTTAAGAAATCTCAGGATTTGAATTCTGCAATGGTCTCCCTCCTACAGAAAACTAAGCTCAGTTATTTTTTAAATCGAGTTTACTCGTTCCACAGCAGAAAGTGTACAACTTATCCCCATATGAGAGTGAAGTGTAACAAACATGTCAAATTTAGTAAAGCAAGTCAATACAGTAAAATGCTCAAGTGACCTTCCTCAGCGAAGAAATATTGCCCAGCTTGATGAGTTTACTGTATTGTGCCACTCATCCCGTGAGTGAACATACTGCCACGAAAACAGTACACTTCAGTCCATACAGCGGACATGCCATTTGCGATATGAACTCCATCCCTTGCTGTTTCAACTTTCATGCATCACCATCGTTACAAATTGCTACATAAAAAAAATAACTTGGTTACAATGGAACACCAACGTCAAACTTACCTAAACTTGGGTACGGGATACGCCTGACCCTGACACTGGAGAGAAAAGTTGGTGCCTGTAGGCTTTATCTTCGACCTGGACACGTCCTCACCGGGAAACTTGGGTGCCGCCAAACCTACTGGTTCTGCACCACCACCCATATACACGTTATCAATGTTGTTTAAACAAGCGTGAAAATATGGAAGCCAAGGAGCCATAAAGCGGGTGTTCATCACAGTAACTGCCACTACTTACACTAAGGCCACTCACTATAAGTGGCCATATGTTCCACTACTGCATATCAATCTTGTATATGAAACCAAAAATACCTTAACATTTCCAGAAAAGGTAAAGTCGTAATTATTTACGTGCGTCTTGATGAGATGGTGAAAAATTGTACTGAGGATTGTTGAGTGATTAATTACCTGACGGTGGGGACTGGAAAACCCTGAGCCTGGCAGAATAGGGAGAAGCTGGAACCTTGAGCCTTGAGCTTGCCTCGGGTGAAATCCTCACTGTCCAGTCTGGGGGTGGAGTGGCCCACAGGCTCTGTCCCATAAGCATACAGTTAACTCAAACTGGAAATGTACATGGTCTGTTCGTTGAGCATTTTCTAATATCCATCTGGATTTTTTACTTTATAACCTTTGTGAGCCTTGAGTAATTAAGACAATCACTAAGTGATACATATCAGCAGTTTCATACCAAGGTAGGGTGATCCAAAGAAGGAAATATACTTACTAGCATTTCCTCAAGAGCTGTTTTGTCAGAAAAGCCCAAATATCACAATTCAAATGAGCTCGGAACTGTTACAGCCCTACTCATCCTTCAGATTGCAGGCACTGTGCATCCCACATCCAGAACTCAAATCCATCTAAGCAGTTTCCCTAAATCTCCTGATAAATATTATCTTCCTCACGCTTTGACAGCAAGTTAAACTCAAGTCGTTATGTGCAGTTTCGTTAGGCGAACAGTCATTAAGTGACTGTCTACTGTATAGTAATGCCAGATGACTAATCATTTACAGAACACAAAAGCCGCAAAAGTCAGATGAAAAAAACGGTGGATAATGATTACTTTCAAAACAAAGAGAGCCCCAATCGTGACACTATCCGATTCACTTGTTTAAGGTAGGAGATAATCAGAGCTTGAAAAATACAGAAATTGTCTATTGTCCGCATAAGGACAAACTTCAAAGTACTTGGAATCTACACCCTGAAGCAAGAAAGATAATATATACATGGAGGATGCTTGAGGGCCTAGTCCCTCAACTACACACTATAACAACATACTGGAGAAGGTGTACAATAGACCAAGTGATGTGTACAGGCACTATGGCCAAAATAAGGAAACACCATGTCAATATCCATGACTAAGACTCTTTAACCATCTAACCGCAGAATCAAATATATTGCAGGAACAAATATACAAGTCAAGAGAAAACTGGAGGACCACTACTTCTGCAAAGCGCCAGATCAGCCAGAATGTGATAACTATGCGTACCAACAGACCGCCCAAACCAACAGCCTGGTTAAACAGACAATCAAAAAGAAAGCATGGCCCTAGGCCAGACTGTATAAGTAGAGCTCTCAAAAGTGGTCACATGTGTATCACACAAAGGCCTATTTCTCCCTCTGACTTATTTACTCCGTTACAGCTATACCTGAATTTACCAGAAGATGGTTTCAGGGTTCAGCACTACCTAAGCGTGGTCCCACACCCAGCTTTTTGGTTGATGACCTGATGAAGCACGCTATTGGTTTCATCCAGTGTCCAACATATGCACCACAGCCAAGCTGATCATGAACTGCCTTCAGGAACTTATCAAGTTCCCTCTTGGAGACAGCCAGAGGTGTGTTAGTAATTTCCCTTATGCATAAATAATGTTGGAAAGTCTTGGTCCCTTTACAATTATTGATATTTATTAATGTACTCATGAGACCCCACCATCTGCCGAGCTTCAGAGATTTCTGTGTGCAGATTTAAAACCAATCCCTCAAAAAAATTCCAGGTGTAAATTGTGATGTATCTTTCTCGCCTACACCAAGGAGTACGGTTCAAGGGGCTTCCACTATAATCAAGATATTGTTAAACCGAGTCATACAGAACTGCAAGGAGGAATGTGCAAAAGTAGAGATATGCAAAGAGTGAGGGTAAGGTGTGTACCAGGGTAGGAGTTAGTGGAGGTAGGGGAGAGTGCCAGAATAAAATTTAATCAAAGTAGGCGCAATAGGTTAGTGTCCGTTATATAGTTAAAGAGTCTACGTCAAAGGTGGGACTTTCAGTAAGGACGGTAGAGAAAATCGTAAATAAATCCTGCAAGCCTGCTTATAAACAGGACAATCTATTATAAAATATGGTAGACTGACAGTGCGATCTGAAAGTCCACGCAGAGCGGTGGTGTTTCTCCATGTGGTATCCTGGAGTTGCGTATCTGATATGCAAGCGAGAGAGCATTGTCTTCCAAACACTAAAAGGGTGAGGAAGAAGACAGCCAGAAACCTAAACGTGGTTTGATGAAGACAATTTGCTGTGGTCCAACGCTGATTGGACTTCAAGTGTTTTCAATAATTTATGTGCCTGAATGAATTTATTTGGGCAGTGAAGGATCTCTAAGTTCTTCAAATCCGCCAATTTCGCCTGCCTTTAAAGAGGCTGTTAGTATACAAGCAATATTTACATTCTAGAGAGAACACATGACTTAATCATTAACCTGGCATCTCTTGTTCTGAAGGTTCTGTAAATATTTCAAAACTTCCAATGTTTGTGTTTCTAGAAGCGTTCCAAACCTTGCATTTGTGTAAAGGATGGCCCTACAACGGAGGCGACAGCGGTGGTGTGCATGCAACCTCTCCTCACTTAAGTTATATTGTTACTTAGTGGTCACGAAATAAAGTAAAACTCACAGCTACGAAAAAGCTTAATATCCTTACACTGCTGAATTTCATATAAAAGTTGTTTA
Source organism: Cherax destructor (assembly GCA_009830355.1). Lineage (NCBI taxonomy): Eukaryota > Metazoa > Arthropoda > Malacostraca > Decapoda > Parastacidae > Cherax > Cherax destructor. The sequence goes on from WNWK01016757.1 coordinate 11,785, forward strand.
TGTTATCAGTTCAGGCAACCATTGCCTCTTAGTCCCAGTCTCAGGCCAGCCTTCTAAATTTGGAAGTAAAAATAATACACGGTAGAACCTATTAAGAAACAAACACGCGGAAAATTTATTATGTATTGAATGAAAGTTCATTTTTTAAGAATCAGTCATCTTACATGTTCATGAGACCATTAAAAGACCAATAACCACGAGTCATTCTATATATTGAATAAGTAACAATATAACTTATAAGACTGAGAATAATGTGGAGGGTAGCAGTATTTATGTGGCAGCAACAGCAGGTGACCTACCTGAAGATGGGGGCTGGGTAGGCCTGGGCGTAACAAAACACTGAGAAGCTGGTTCCTGCTTCCACCAGAGTGGTGCGAGAGACCTCCTTACTAGGCAACCTGGGCGCCGAGTGACCTACGGGCACTAGGGACAGGCGGGGCAGGCTGTGATATTGCACATGTACAAAGTTTGGTGATATTAATCGACTATTTAAAAGCAACGGAAGCCTTTAATGCAGGGGCGCTCAACATGCGGCCACATATGGTCGTTTAAGTGTCGTGCATTTAGCATGGAGAAACTTTAATAACCATGAAAGGTTCTATAACAACGAATACGTTTTTCTTCAAAAATTCCATTAAATATATTCCCAGCGACTATTTGAAAAAGAATTATCTTTTCGTTTTAACGTAAAATTAAAATTTTCTGTTTAGTACATTTGATTTAGGTGGCTAATTCGTTAGAAAAATCTCCAGAACTTATAAAACACATTGCCACAAATATTAGCAATAGAATTTGTGTTCCTTTATAACGAAATGTATACAAGTTTGATGGCTGTCCTGATACTGGACGTCTTAAGCGAAATATTCCCTTGTTTGTTACTACTTAAACAACGCTTATGGGTTGGGATGTCCTTTTCTAGTGTTTCTTAAAATATTTCCTTGAACATTTGGTATCCAGCCTCAGGCAGTCAGGTACTTCTTTTCCTTCCCCCCGACTATGTCGAATCTCCCCTTGTGAGCTTCCTCATGTATACACCTACTTTTGCCACTCCTAATCGCCTCTCCTAATCACCTTGCACTATCGCAGGCACTTGAAAAAGTGTTGTCTGCAACATAAAAGGTATAGAGCTATCATTCAACTTTCTCCTGCGGTTGTTTTGCGCATATGTGCGTGCGTGCGCGTGCGTGTTTGCGTATGTGTGTGAGTCTGCGCGCGTGAGCGTGTGTGCGCGCGCGTGTGTGTGTGTGTGTACTCACCTAGTTGTGGTTGCAGGGGTCGATTCATAGCTCCTGTCCCCGCCTCTTCACTGGCCGCTACTGGGTCACTCTCCCTGCGCCATGAGCTTTACCATACCTCTTCTTAAAGCTATGTATGGAACCTGTCTCCACTACTTAGCTTCCCAAGCTATTCCACTTCCCGACCACTGTGACTGAAGAAATACTTCCTAACATCTCTGTGATTCATCCGAGTCTTCAACTTCCAACTGTGTCCCCTTGTTGCTGTGTCCCATCTCTGGAACATTCTGTCTCTGTCCACCTTGTCAATTCCTCTCAGTATCTTATATGTCGTTATCATGTCCCCCTATCTCTCCTGTCCTCCAGTGTCGTCAGGTCGATTTTCCTTAACCTCTCCTCGTAGGACATACCCCTTAGCTACGGGACTAGTACTGTTGCAAACCTTTGCACTTTCTCTAGCTTCTTTACGTGCTTGGCTAGATGTGGGTTCCAAACTGGTGATGCATACTCCAGTATCGGCCTAACGTACACAGTGTACAAGGTCCTGAACGATTCTTTATTTAGATGTCGGAATGCTGTTTTAGGTTTGCTAGGCGTCCGTATGCTGCAGCAGTTATTTGGTTGATGTGCGCCTCAAGAGATGTGCCTGGTGTTATACTCACCCCAAGATCTTTTTCCTTGAGTGAGGTTTGTAGTCTCTGTCCCCCTAGACTGTACTTCGTCTGCGGTCTTCTTTGCCCTTCCACAATCTTCATGACTTTGCACTTGGTGGGGTTGAACTCCAGGAGCCAATTGCTGTACCAGGCTTGCAGCCTGTCCAGATCCCTTTGTAGTTCTGCCTGGTCTTCGTCCGATTGAATTCTTCTCATCAACTTCACATCATCTGCAAACAGGGACACTTCGGAGTCTATTCCTTCCGTCATGTCGTTCACAAATGCCAGAAACAGCACTGGTCCTAGGACTGACCCCTGTGGAACCCCACTCGTGTGTGTGTGTGTGTGTGTGTGTGTACTCACCTAATTGTGGTTGCAGGGGGTCGAGACTCGGCTCCTAGCCCCGCCTCTTCACTGATCGCTACTGGGTCCCTTCTCTCCCTGTTTCATGAGCTTTATCATACCTCGTCTTAAAGCTATGTATGGTTCCTGCCTCCACTACATCACTTGCTCGACTATTCCACTTCCCGACTACTCTATGGCTGAAGAAATACTTCCTAACATCCCTTTGACTCATCTGAGTTTTCAACTTCCAGTTGTGACCCCTTGTTTCTGTGTCCCCTTCTCTGGAACATCCTGTCTCTATCCACCTTGTCTATTCCCCGCAGTATTTTGTATGTCGTTATCATGTCTCCCCTAACCCTCCTGTCCTCCAGTGTTGTCAGGCCGATTTCCCTTAACCTTTCTTCGTAGGACATTCCCCTTAGCTCTGGGACTAACCTTGTCGTGTGCGCTCTTGCGTGCGTGCGTGCGTGTGTGTTGTGTGTGTGTGTGTGTGTACTCACCTAATTGTGGTTGCAGGGGTCGAGACTCGCTCCTGGCCCCGCCTCTTCGCTGTCTGCTACTGGGTCTCTGCTCTCCCTGCTCCATGAGCTTTATCATACCTTGTCTTAAAACTATGTATGGTTCCTGCCTCCACTATATCTTTCTCTAATCCATTCCACTTCCTGACTACTCTGTGGCTGAAGAAATGTTTCCTGATATCCCTTTGACTCATCTGAGTCTTCAGCTTCCAGTTGTGTCCCCTTGTTTCTGTGTTCCCTCTCTGAAACAACCTGTCACTATCTACCTTGTCAATTCCCCGCAGTATTTTGTATGTCGTTATCATGTCTCCTCTGACCCTTCTTTCCTCCAGTGTTGTTAGTCCTATTTCCCTCAATCTTTCTTCATAAGACAGACCCCTGAGTTGTGGAACTAACCTTGTCGCAAACCTTTGCACTTTCTCTAGTTTCCTTACGTGCTTGACCAGGTGTGGGTTCCAGACTGGTGCTGCATATTCTAGTATGGGCCTGACGTACACGGTATACAGTGTCTTGAACGATTCCTTGTTAAGGTAACGGAACGCTAATCTAAGGTTTGCCAGACGCCCATATGCTGCCGCAGTTATCTGGTTGATGTGTGCCTCCGGAGACGTGCTTGGCGTTATACTCACTCCAAGGTCTTTCTCCTTTGCCGAGGTTTGTAGCCTTTGTCCGCATAGCTTGTACTCTGTCAGCGGTCTTCTTTGCCCTTCTCAGATCCTCATGACTTTGCATTTGGAGGGATTGAATTCGAGAAGCCAACTGCTAGACCAGATGTCGAGCTTGTCCAGGTCTGTTTGCAGCCCTGCCTGGTCCTCTTCCGATGTGATTCTCCTCATTATTTTCACATCATCCGCGAATAGAGACACTTCTGAGTCTATCCCGTCCGTCATGTCATTTACATATACCAGGAATAACACTGGTCCTAGGACTGACCCCTGCGGTACACCGCTCGTCACAGGCGCCCACTGTGATGCCTCACCACGCACCATGACCCGTTGTTGCCTCCCTTTGAGGTATTCCCTGATCCATTCCAGTGCCCTTCCTGTTATACCTGCTTGTTCTTCCAACTTCTTTACTAATCTCATGTGAGGAACTGTGTCGAAGGCCTTCCTGCAGGCAAGGAAAATGCAATCAACCCACCCTTCTCTCTCTTGCCTTACCTCTGTTACTTTATCATAGAACTCTAGGAGGTTTGTTACACAGGATTTGCCTTCCCGGAATCCGTGCTGTCTGGTGTTTATTATCCTGTTCCGCTCAAGGTGTTCCACCATTCTTTTCCTGATGATTTTCTCCAGGACTTTGCACACTATACATGTAAGTGACACCGGTCTATAGTTTAGTGCCTCTTTTCTGTCTCCTTTTTTAAAAATGGGGACTACGTTGGCCTTCTTCCATACCTCAGGTAGCTGCTTAGTTTCAAGGGATGTGTTGAATATTATGGTAAGTGGCACACTCAGTACCTCAGCTCCTTCCCGAAGAACCCACGGGGAGATATTGTCCGGACCCATCGCCTTTGAGGTATCGAGGTCACTGAGTAACTGCCTCACTTCCTCCTCAGTTGTGTGTATGCCCTCTAGCACTTGGTACATCCCTTGTTGGTGACGAACCATGTCCTGTCTACCCAGCTGCTTTCCTTCCTCCATTGTGAATACTTCCTTAAACCTCAAGTTGAGCTCCTCACATACCTCTTGATCATTACTTGTGAGTTCCCTCTGTGTGTGTGTGTGTGTGTGTGTGTGTGTGTGTGTGTGTGTGTGTGTGTGTGTGTGTGTGTGTGTGTGTGTGTGTGTGTGTGTGTGTGTGTCTGGCCAAATAGGCAAAAACCGGCGAGTCAAGCGAAAAAAACCAAGGGTCTTTTTTGCAGAATAAGCAAAGAGAAAAAAAATTATTCCATTAATTTGCGAAAACCAATCTGAACATAACAAACAATATATATATATCAATTATTCTGAGTAATATTAAATAAATTTAAACTGATCTATATATTTAGTAAAAATTGGCTACAAAAATTACGTTAGGTTACTGGAGGTAAGGTTTCTAAGTTTGCTTAGGTCACAAAATTTAGATTTTTATATCACTGTCAAAGAAAAAATAATTTCCTGAAATTTTTTTTTTTTGAAGTCCAACTTTTAAGGGATTTTCGGCAAGTTCATACATATGCGCATACATATATGTGCTTAATTCACAAACGATGGGCGAAATTATTTGCAAACATTATTTCGCCTGTTTGCGAATTATTGTTAAGCATTTCAAATCTTTTTCGAAGTTCACTGTATGTGGCTGGTGTCCCGGAATATGGGAGTGATTATCTAGCTTCGGTTAGGCGCCCATACTCATCTGGGATGTGGATGAGTGGCCTAAGTACTACGTACTTTGATGAAGTGTACGTCTGACTCTTGCTGTGGACCGAGAGATGATGTTTGTAAATAATTTCACCCGTTTGCGAATTAAGCAAAACGGGTGAAATTATGAGGACAAGTTCAATTCCTTGGATCATGTCCTTCCCCCCCCCCTCACCTGCATCAAAGAACCTCCCTCAAGGTGTATTATGAGTTAGTTTGAAAATCTCAAATTTACCTAGAAACACCTCCACAAACCTTATAATTTACAGCCTTAATTATTAACATTATATGTAATTTTAGAAGAAATTAATATATGTACTGAGAGATTAAAAAGCAATATAGTGAAGAATAAAGGCATGAGATGGGGAAGTCTAGTCGAGTTAGTAGAAAAGGGCAGTCGAGTACCGAGTCAAAGCAGAAGTAGTCGCAGTCATTAGTTATCAACATTAGTCGCAGATAGCAGCGCCGTGAATCAGCAGTCACGGCCAGACTACAGTCTGGCTGTGACCGTAGCCTGGCAGCGTTTTTTCACCGACAGTAGCCAGTTGTAACTTAACAGCCAGCGACTAGGAGTGAGAGTATCGTGTATAGCAGCAGAGGTGAAGTATCATGGTATCTGTGGAGTAAAGGAGTACCAACAACAGTGAGAGGTAGACAGCTCCTATAGTGTATTCCAGCTGCTACTGTAGCCGGCAGTAATTCACTAGCAATTTGAGGAATCAATAGCGCCCATCAGCTTTCTCTTCAGGGTCCCATACAACCACGAAACACTCAGAAACTGGTAGTAACTTGACAGGTATGATGTTTAGTATCTATGTGATCAATCGAAGACATTCGGGGGGGGGGGGGAAACTGTCGGCTAATCAAGACGAGCTTGTGTTCAATAATGATTACAGGTCCATGGGAGAACACTTCGATGTGAGGCCTAGAGGTGCATGGACCAGTGAATCAACTAGGGGACCAGTGGGAGAGTAATCACTCACTAACCGAAAAGAATTGTTTTTGTCATTGACTAATTCCCGTCATTTTAAGTATAACAATTAAGCACGAAAAGTGTCAATCAGCTGGGTTATGGTAGCTATGTGGGCCTGCGGGCCGCCAATACCAACATCCTCGCTGACCTGGCGATAAACAGCTGAGCCTCGCCCCAGGCCAGGCTGCGAAATTCAAAGAACCATTGAAACCGGTCACAGGTATGTACATATGAGAGGTGTACCCAGGGCAAACTGTAATGGTGTACACAGGACAGGATGTGGTGAGATACTAATCAGAAGATCTGGTGTCAGAGTTGCTGGGTACTCACCTAGTTGAAGGAGGAGGATTGGCTTGGGCTTGACAGAAGAGGGAGAAGGAAGCCCGGGCCCTCTGGGTCAACATGGAACCCGTCTCCTTAGAAGGCAGCTGGGGCCCCGCCAGACCTATTGGCTCTGTCCACAATACCCTCATAAACATGGGCTACAATCTAGGTATAGTGAGCTAAATTATACCTATGGTACATAATGAGGGAACCACGGATAGGGCCAAAATACATAGTTGTATTTGCAAATACAAATGCAGAAAAACTGGTGTTTGAATTTTTGCATTTGGTAAGAAATTAAAGTTGTGCATTTGTATCTAATTTGTTTTGATGCTTGTATCTGCTGTATTCACTTAAATACAACCCAATTACAATACTGTAATTGTTGCAATTATCCAAAATCTAGTTATTTCCAATTTGATAACTTGCTGGTAATACCTCGGTTGTTGAACACACTACTTCTCAAACAAATTGGTTTTCGAACAAAAAAATTCGAGAAAAAAATATCCTGGTTCTCGTATGTGCTCTTGGTTGTCGACCGACAACGCTCCCAAGGTCGAAGAATTTAAAACAAAAAATATTTTTTTCTTATGAAATGATAAAGAATCTTTTGCCGAAAATAAAAGTACGAAATTTGATGGAAAACTTACGTAATTATGCTATAGCTATCGTAAATATCGCTGAGACCGCTAACTTCGCGATAGCGAAGTTAGCGGTTAGTAACTTTATTATTTAATTTTCACCATATTACATGAAAATTATAGCAAGACTGCCAATCACATATAATAGTAACAACTGCCCAATCCAGGGCAGCACAGGTCGCTCTTACTTTTCACAATTGCTAGACCATTACAATATGGTCTTGGATGCACCAAAAAATAAACTAAATGTAAAATGACTTCGCAAAAGCCTTCAAAAAATGCGACCAGTGTGATAGCGAACAATATACTCGCAAAAGGGATAACTAGTAAAATGGGCAAATGAATATTTAACTTCTTAAACAGAACCCAGAGTTGTGGTAAACAGAGTGAAGTCAGATGGTGTCACAGTAAAAAGATCTGTTCCTCAAGGCAGTATTTGCCCCACTTCTGTTTTTCATTCTTGCATCTGACACAGACAAGGACATAATTCATAGCACTGTAGCACTGCTGTATACTAAAAGCTTTTTCAAGACAGGCAAAATTGCTGAGCTAGAAAACGTACAGAGAACTTTCCCTGCCCATATACACTTTAAACATCTAAACTATTGGGTACGCCTGAAATCCCTTTAACTGTATTCCTTGGAACGTAGTCAAGAAAGGTACATCATAATAATACACTTGGAAAATCCTGGAGGAACTGGTCCAAAATCTAAACACCAGAATCACTCCATGTGAAAACAAGACTTGGCAGACCATACAACATACCTCCAATAAAAAAACAGCAAATTAAGAGAGAACCCACTAAGTGTCAGAGGTTCCAGCGCTCTCCCTCCATGTATAAGAGGAATTACCAATAAACCCCTGGCTGTTTTCGAAAAGGAACTGGGCAGGTTCCTCAAAACAGTTTATGATAAAACAGGCTGCGGTTTGTATGCTGCACTGCATGCGGCCAGCAGTAACAGCAAGGTAGATTAGACCTTGATCCACTGGGAAGCGTAGTCTGAGACTGGGAAACAGGGGCGTTGACCCCAGGAAGTATCTTTCAGGTTTTGGTATGCTATACTTGCTTAATATACCAAACCTAAATAACGTAAACCGTATGTGAGAAATTTATTTATCTGTTGCAGCCTGTTGCAAATTGTGTCTCTTAGTGTACTTGTTGTACCCTTGTTATCCTTTGAGCTAATTTGTACCATACAGCAGCTTTCCATTAACAGTGTAACTATTACCACAATGTGTTACCGTTACTACCTACTACCTATTATTATAATCAAAACTAAGCGCTAAACCCACCAGGCCCACTACCTATAACACATTACTACCCATCACCATAACATCCGTTAATTCTCAATGTGCAATATAACTAAGGGTTTCCAATACAATACCCCAGTAACTATACTATTACCGAAACATCCGTAACTACTTTCACTGTTCTTTACATCCTCTTGCCTGGATACATGTACCCCAGTACTGTACCTATATGGTAAATTAGACACATATGCAACACTTGGGTATCTTTATTGAGGAAACGTTTCGCCACACAGTGGCTTCATCAGTCCATACAAAGGAGAATCGTGAAGAACAGGAGGAGTGTGACGTTGTCAGTCCCTCAATCTTGAGTCGATGTTGTCAGTCCATCAATCTTGAATAGAATAACAGCATATGAGCAGAGGAAGCTTATATACTGTAGACAGGAGAGGTGCAGCAGTTGTAGGAGGTGTCAGACAGGATGTCCTGTCTGACACTGCAACATCTTGGTATCTTAATACAGGGTTTTCTTCGCTTGCCTATTCCTTGGGCACGACCTACTTCCACATTGAACAAATGTGACACCTCCTACAACTGCTGCACCTCTCCTGTCTACAGTATATAAGCTTCCTCTGCTCATATGCTGTTATTCTATTCAAGATTGATGGACTGACAACATCGACTCAAGATTGAGGGCCTGACAACCTCACACTCCTCCTGTTCTTCACGATTCTCCTTTGTATGGACTGATGAAGCCACTGTGTATCGAAACGTTTCCTCAATAAAGATACCCAAGTGTTGCATATGTGTCTAATTTACCAACTCGTCGGTTCTCTGAACCATTCATTCACACACTGTACCTATATCATGGTAAGAGTCTAGAACATTGTGAGGGGACACTAAACTGTCTCAGACTCGCAAGACAAGCATCTCAAACTTTCCTTTCGACACCCCTTCTCCCCCATCCTTCCCCAAATACAAGAAAATGACACCCTAGTTACAGTTTTACGTGTAGTGCACTAGCAGTTTCAGTACCTGGTGAATGGAGGAGGAGAGGCCTGTGCCTCACACAAGAGAGTCGTGGACTGTTTTCTCTCCACCTCGAAGTTCTGAGCCTTGTTTCTAGTGGGAAGCCGTGGCCCCGTCAACGCAACTGCCTCTGTAAGTAACCACCCCAACTAGCTCACTCACTCACTCTGGATCTGGTGTTAAGTCAAAAAATAAACAACAACCGATGGAGGTCATCTTCTAGAATTATTCCAAGAGAGTGTTAGTGGTCATTTTGTTCTAGGCCTGTTGTATATGCGCGCGCGCGCGCGTGTGTGTGTGTGTGTGTGTGTGTGTGTGTGTGTACTCACCTAGTTGTGGTTGCAGGGGTCGAGACATAGCTCCTGGCCCCGCCTCTTCACTGGCCGCTACTGGGTCACTCTCCCTGCGCCATGAGCTTTATCATACCTCTTCTTAAAGCTATGTATGGAACCTGCCTCCACTACATCGCTTCCCAAGCTATTCCACTTCCCGACCACTCTGTGACTGAAGAAATACTTCCTAACATCCCTGTGATTCATCTGAGTCTTCGACTTCCTTGTTGCTGTGTCCCATCTCTGGAACATTCTGTCTCTGTCAACCTTGTCAATTCCTCTCAGTATTTTATATGTCGTTATCATGTCCCCCATATCTCTCCTGTCCTCCAGTGTCGTCAGGTCGATTTCCCTTAACCTCTCCTCGTAGGACATACCCCTTAGCTCCGGGACTAGTCTTGTTGCACACCTTTGTACTTTCTCTAGCTTCTTTACGTGCTTGGCTAGGTGTGGGTTCCAAACTGGTGCTGCATACTCCAGTATGGGCCTAACGTACACAGTGTACAGGCTGTGTGTGGTGTGTGTGTGTGTGTGTGTGTGTGTGTTAGTTACTATTTTGTCCTAGGCACATGTCGATTAGACACTAGGCCTGTTGTATGTGTGTGTGTGTGTGTGTGTGTGTGTGTGTGTAACGAAACACTTCGAAATGTTTCGGCCCCGCCGGGAATTGAACCCGGGCCATCCGTGCGTGAAGCAAGAGCGCTAGCCACCATGCCATCGGTGCGTGTGTGTGTGTGTGTGTGCGCGCGTGCGTGCGTGCACTCGCCTAGTTGTACTCACCTAGCTGTGGTTGCAGGGGTCGAGTTCATAGCTCCTGGCCCCGCCTCTTCACTGGCCGCTACTGGGTCACTCTCCCTGCGCCATGAGCTTTATCATACCTCTTCTTAAAGCTATGTATGGAGCCTGCCTCCACTACATCACTTCCTAAACTATTCCACTTCCCGACCACTCTGTGACTGAAGAAATACTTCCTAACATCTCTGTGATTCATCTGAGTCTTCAACTTCCAACTGTGTCCCCTTGTCGCTGTGTCCCATCTCTGGAACATTCTGTCTCTGTCCACTTTGTCAATTCCTCTCAGTATCTTTTATGTTGTGTGTGTTAGTTACCATTTTTTTTTGTCCTAGGCACATGTCGATTAGACACTAGGCCTGTTGTGTGTGTGTGTGTGTGTGTGTGTGTGTGTGTGTGTGTGTGTGTGTGTGTGTAAGGAAACACTTCGAAATGTTTTCCGCCCATCCGGGAATCGAACCCGGGCCCTCCGTGCGTGAAGCGAGAGCTTTAGCCACCAGGCCACCGGGTCTGTGTGTGGGGGGGGGTGTACTCACCTAGTTGTGGTTGCAGGGGTCGATTCATAGCTCCTGGCCCCGCCTCTTCACTGGCCGCTACTTGGTCACTTTCCCTGCGTCATAAGCTTTATCATACCTCTTCTTAAAGCTATGAATGGATCCTGCCTCCACTACATCGCTTCCCAAACTATTCCACTTCCCGACCACTCTGACTGAAGAAATACTTCCTAACATCCCTGTGATTCATCCGAGTCTTCAACTTCCTTGTTGCTGTGTCCCATCTCTGGAACATTCTGTCTCTGTCAACCTTGTCAATTCCTCTCAGTATTTTATATGTCGTTATCATGTCCCCCTTATCTCTTCTGTCCTCCAGTGTCGTCAGGTCGATTTCCCTTAACCTCTCCTCGTAGGACATACCCCTTAGCTCCGGGACTAGTCTTGTTGCAAACCTTTGCACTTTCTCTAGTTTCTTTACATTCTTGGCTAGGTGTGGGTTCCAAACTGGTGCTGCATACTCCAGTATCGGCCTAACGTACACAGTGTACAGGGTCCTGAACGATTCCTTATTAAGATGTCGGAATGCTGTTCTTAGGTTTGCTAGGCGCCCGTATGCTGCAGCTGTTATTTGGTTGATGTGCGCCTCAAGAGATGTGCCTGGTGTTATACTCACCCCAAGATCTTTTTCCTTGAGTGAGGTTTGTAGTCTCTGTCCCCCTAGACTGTACTTCGTCTGCGGTCTTCTTTGCCCTTCCACAATCTTCATGACTTTGCACTTGGTGGGGTTGAACTCCAGGAGCCAATTGCTGTACCAGGCTTGCAGCCTGTCGAGATCCCTTTGTAGTTCTGCCTGGTCTTCGTCCGATTGAATTCTTCTCATCAACTTCACATCATCTGCAAACAGGGACACTTCGGAGTCTATTCCTTCCGTCATGTCGTTCACAAATACCAGAAACAGCACCGGTCCTAGGACTGACCCCCTGTGGAACCCCACTCGTGTGTGTGTGTGTGTGTGTGTGTGTGTGTGTGTGTGTGTGTGTGTGTGTGTGTGTGTGTGTGTGTGTGTGTGTACTCACCCATTTGTGGTTGGGTGGGGGTGTTTTCTTGGCTCCTGGTCCCTGCCTCTCAATTTATCATGAAATGTCGCACACTAGTCCTACCCAGCGTATAGAATCCGCTCCCATTTCTACAGCCAGTTACTTCGTGTTCTGGAACAAATCTGGATCCTTTCAGAAGTTGTGATGTTTCGTCTTCGTCTGTATACAGCTTTTTCACTAACTGGTATCATTTTCTTAAAGATACGAGGTTTGAGTACATTTCTACTACCACTGAGTGCCTCTCCAGGCATTGCTTTTAATTCATTTTCAGCGTACTAATTTTATAACATTACAGTGACGTCATGGTTTATTTATTTCGAGTAAATACGTTTCCTGTTGAAGATGAATTTCTAAAATTCATTCACATGGCGATTTTAGATGGGCTGCTCAGGACTAGTATTAATACAAGTCTGTGGCTATAATTTGCTGCATTTGACAATGTTCAGTATGAACCCTTCCAGGCACCTCAAATGAAGGGTGTATCATATCGGTATACAAGGTAGTGAAGAGCTCATTATTGTGGTATCTGAATGGCATTCTTATATTTGAAATGCTGGAAAACGCTGCAGCTTTTCACTGACTTGTGTGTTTTCTACTGTATGTTTATTGATGTTTGCTGCTAAGCCATTTTACTCTGCTGAGGTTTGTAGCCTCTTCCTTCCCCTTCCCCCTCCCCCTTCCCGTCAAAAAATCTGCCTCATTTTATACGTCACTACCCTTTACCGTAACATCCGTTACTGACCTTTACTATTTAAGCTGGCCAGACGTCCTGCTTTAGGCAGGACAGTCTTGCTTATGAGCACTCTGTCCTCCATCCCGCACCACCTCAAGCAATACGTTAATTTGTTATTCTTGGGGCCTGTCTAAAACAAATTGTATAAATTACCTTATGTATACTAAATCAGCGGGAATTGAAGGCCACATAACCACTGACGTATTTTTATTATAATTTTATGTAGTTACTGTTGGAAACACTAAATGCGGAGCCGCAGTGTACGTGTACGAGACCGAGACAAGTCAAGCTACCAATCAAGTACATGTAACAGGCTGAAACGGTCAGTCTGCTTCTGAAGGATGCAGTGGGGAGTGGTTCACTTTATTTCTTGCTTTAAGCCCCTAAAGAAATGCCGAAAAGAAAAACTACATTAACCATGAATGCGTCAAAGAATTTGGATTTATTGCTAAAAGTAGAAAAGGTGACTTTCATGTATTTTGTACACTATGCCGTTGTGATGGGGATATTAGCAGCATGGGGACAAATGCGGCTGACCGGCATGTTGTCATCGCTGTTATCATTTTTCTCCCTAGCTCGATCATCTCAAGATAAGGAAATAATGGCTGCAGAACTGTGTAAAGTGTATCATGATGTGAAGCATCGAAACTCATACAGAAGTGTTGACTGTGCAGGAATAAATAAAGGTGATGTAAATAGCGTGCTAAAAATATCTAGTATTGACAGGACTCGCAGCAATGGCTTTAAGTTGGATAAATTCAGATTAAGGAAGGATATAGGAAAGCATTGGTTTGGTAATAGAGTTGTCGATGAGTAGAACAAACTCCCGAGTACAGTTATAGAGGCTAAAACGTTGTGTAGTTTTAAAAATAGGCTAGATAAATATATGAGTGGGTGCGGGTGGGTGTGAGTTGGACCTGACTAGTTTGTGCTACTAGGTCAGATGCCGTGCTCCTTCCTTAAGTGGATGTAACCTGACCTGGCTGGGTCGGGGCATTGGCTTAAGCCGGTGGGAAAATTGGACCTGCCTCGCATGGGCCAATAGGCCTACTGCAGTGTTCCTTCTTTCTTATGTTCTTATGTGGAGTACATCAAAGAACATGGTCTGCCCTTTTCAATAACAAGTGATGCTTCAAACAACGGTGCAACAAAGTGTTTACCAATACTTCTGAAATACTTTCATTTTGAGAAGGGCCTTTTACAGCGATAACAATGAATCATCTGAGGCCATAACAAATCAGCTACTATCTAAACTAGAGACGTCAGGTCTGGATCTGAATAGTGTCTGCATAAAATGCTGACAATGCAAGTGTAAACTATGGAAAACACAACAGTGTCTATCAAAAACTGAAAATGTCTCGAAAGAATGTTACTGCTGCAAACTGTCTCATATTTTGCAAAATGCAACAAGATATCGTACAGCAAAACTGGAAGCTGATGTCGAATATATATATATATATTTTCTTTCAACAAAACGGCCGTATCCCACCGAGGTAGGGTGACCCAAAAAGAAAAAGAAAAGTTTATCTTTTTAACTTTAGTAATGTATGTATACAGGAGAAGGGGTTACCCTCTTACGACACAAATGGCCTACCAAGGAAGAATTCTGTTCCACTTCCTCATGGAGATAATAGTAAATAAACAAGAACTATTAAGAAAATAGAAGAAAACCCAGAGGGGTGTGTATATATATATGATTATACATGCATGTGTTGTGTGACCTAAGTGTAAGTAGTTGGATTAGGCTAAATTAAATTGCGCTTGTTATAATAAGGTTAGGTAGGTTTTTAAGATTCTTTCTGTACAAAATTATTAATTTTTACATTAACATATATGAAAAAATATATCTTTAAACATATAAGAGAATTTTTTTTAGAAAGGACTTTATTTTAAATGAGTTCTTCTTAACTGACCAATTTGACCTATTCGGCACGACATATATATATTGTGCACAAAAATCGTGAACAATCGATACAAGATGCAAAACAATCACGGGGTGAATTTGAATGATAGCTTTAGGCCTTTAGTGTTGCAATGAACACATTGTGAACTTGCAATGTAGCAGAAAAAAGAAAGACGTCCAAGGAAATAAGATCACAGGAAGCGCCTTTGCTGGAATGACGCAGAGATTCAGGAAGTGCCTCCAGGCACTTCCTGAGAGTCTCTCATTTCATTTCACACTCGTCCTGTTCTCAAATCTGTCCCACGATCGCCTTAGCTGCTGGGTTAAGCCCTGGCGCTATTTCTACGACTAAAAAAAAAAAAAAACTCTCCAAGCGCTATTCTTCCCTGCTCATCCCATTGGGATCTTACCTGCACTTGTTCGTTCGTTCGTTGTTCTTTTTGTTAGTGTGACTTTGTAAATGGTCCAAGTCGGACCGAAACGTCGTCGTAAGCTCCTCTCTCCTATGTGCGGGTTATTTGTGTATTGTTCCAGTCACGGTATTGTGCCTTTTTTGTTTTATAAGTAAGCACTGGTTTGCTAATAGTGCTAATATATATATATATATATATATATATATATATATATATATATATTATATTTAGTTCCACTCGTCCACTATTAGCAAACCAATGCTTACTTATAAAACAAAAAGGCACAATACCGTGACTGGAACAATACATAAATAACCCGCACATGAGAGAGGAGCTAGACGACGTTTCGGTCCGACTTGACCATTTACAAAGTCACACTAACAAAAAGAACAACGAACGAACGAACAAGTGCAGGTAAGATCCCAATGGGATGAGCAGGGAAGAATAGCGCTTGGAGTTTTTTTTTTTTTAGTCGTAGAAATAGAGCCAGGGCTTAACCCAGCAGCTAAGGCGATCGTGGGACAGATTTGAGAACAGGACGAGTGTGAAATGAAATGAGAGAGACTCAGGTAAGACCCACAGGTGGGTGAGCGGGGAAGTGTGGACAGACAAAGAATAGTCGGTGAGAGGAAGGTCTGGAGTCGTAGATAAAGACCCAGCCGCAAAGCACTGTGAAACAAAATAGCAACACAAGGCAGGAGAACACGCAGAACAAGTCGCGCTTACTGCATCTTGATTGGTGGTGTGACGAAAGTCTTGGCGTGATGTGATAGGCTGCTGGACGACTTCAAGGGACGGAGGCGGCAAGGAAAGGCATCAGCTGGATAGTGATTGGTCGATGGAGGCCGTGGAAGCGATGTAGAGTTACGAGGCGGTAAACTTTGTTTGTCGAGAGTTAGTATCCCGTTGACGAATTTCTTAAAGGTTTGGGCATGATGTTTATAGAAATCTTAGTAAGCGCGTATAGTAGAGTATTACGTGCATGTTCAACTGCTTCCTGCAAGAGTGCAGGCGACCAGTAGGTTGGTTTGTCCAAATTATACTTGATCTTCCCGTTCTGAAGACGATTGCAAACTTCTGCCAAGGGCAGGTCATCCCCTTCTTGTTCAAATGTGAAGAAGGATACATCAGTGAAGGCCAGATGATGTGGTGGTTTTTCTTCTTTGGGGTAAACAGATGGAGGAGTCATAGTAAATTTCGCTCTCTTGGCTGGTAGTGGAGGCGCTTTGGAAGAGGTCTCTGCTTGGCCCAGAGGAGTCTGAAGCTGTGCTAGGTGCTGATTGGTTGGTTGTTGGGAGTGGAGACAATGGTGGCTTCTCATTGGTTGAAGGTGTAGTGACGACACTTGGAGTTGTAGGTGGTGGTGGTGGTGGTGGCGGAGCTGCTTGGGTGGGGCTAGCCGACGTTGTAGCATTGACTAAGTCTCTGGTGAACCTGATAATGTCCGCGGATGGAGAAGAGTCTGGGAAGTTGAACTTGGGCATGTTGTTCAGGGCAAAAAGCTCGTTAATAGTGTTGAAGGAGCCATGTGACACCATATTAACAATGTGAGCATACATCATGCAGTAATGTATCTTCGTCGGTTCACAGTCTGGTGATGAGTGGAGAGGAGGTGGTGGGTGGTGGCGGCGGCTGCTGAGTAGCTTGTAAGATCTTGGTGGTGGTCGACTAGAGCTTTGCTATAGCAGCATAAGTAGGGGAATTTCCTTATGTCTTCTTAAGGTCTTCTTTCATCTTTTTTGATAAGATCTCCATACGAACAGGACATTTGGCTACCAGAGTATGATGGTCACCCTTACAATTGATGCAAGTGGGAGCAGTAGTAGAGGTACAGGAACGAAAGTCGTGTCCTTCAGACCCGCAGATGGAACAGATCTTCTTGTTCTTGACATGACATTCGGTGGTTGAGTGATTGTGAGAGTAGCACGTCCAACAAGGTGTTATATGTCTGAAGCGTTCTGTCTGTCGAGGGTTGATGAAGTAATATGATATAGCCAGGCCATCAGACAGGGCCCTGACAGCCATGGTGACGTCAAGAAACGTGATCTTAAACCATCCAGGATGCGTTGGGGATCTGCACAACAGTGTCGATCTTGGCCCAGTCGTTTTGGTCTTCAATTGACGACTTGAGTTCCTCGGGGGATATGATGGTGATGAGCTTGTCAATGCGTTTCATGAACACAGATCGTTTAGCGCGTATGTAAGGTGAAGTGAAGATGGTAAAGCCACGGTCGTCAAGGTGGTGTATCTTATCAGCTTCCTCATCATCAATGAAGGTGACGAGGAAAGCTTCCTTTAGAGAAGTAATGTTCGAGAACTTTACTCGCAGACTGCTTTTGAGGCCACACGCAAGTTCAAGCTCGACATCGTGGAAGACGAGAGTCTCATGGAGACAGGTAGAGGTTCCCCTCCCCAACGGGAATCGTAGGAGACTGTTTGATAAGAGCAGGAGCATCTGTAACCATACAGGACAAAGTCTACAGATCGAAAAAGGAGATGATAAACAAAAAGGAGAGAAGAAGGGAGTATATATAGGCCAGTAGACATTGACGGGAGCAAGAGAGGTAGAATTAAAAGAGGAAGAGGGGTAGTGGTAGAGGTAATAGTAGTAGTACTACTGGAGTCAGTCAAATACTAAGAAAAAGGAGCACTGCAAGGGAGCTAGGGGCCCACATAGGGTAGGAACAAGAACACAGAGGGGGAGGGGATAATAATAATGGACCAAATTTCCAAGGCAGAAGAAAGAAAACCCAAAGGAAAGAGAGGATAGAGGAAAGGAAAAAAGGGAGAAGGGGAAAAAAGAATCAGGTTAAGTCATGGGTGTTCTTAAGTTTGGAGCATTTTACAATGTAATGGGAAAGGAAGGCATCTACAGAGACAAAGCCAGGACTAAGATTCCTACAAGGAAAGTTGTGTATAAGGGAGGATTCAACCAGATGGCGACTGTGTAAGTTAGAAGTAGGGTAGACAGTTTTAGCAGAAGACCAGTCTATAGGATGACCGTGATCTCTGACATGACAGAAAAGAGCACTGTTGATGTCGGCAAGCCTAACACTACTTTTCTGCTCTCTGAGTTGTTCAGAAAGAAAACGGCCAGTTTCTCCAAAGTACTGGAGAGGACAGGAGGAACAAGAAATAAAGTAGACACCAGGAGCTTCTGTAGAGGGAGGAGAGGTATGAACTGGATTGGTGCAAAGAGTGTTAGTCTGCCGAAAAGTAAGTTTGATGTCTAAGGGACGGAGAGAGTTGTTGAGATTAGAAAGACTGGAAATGTAGGGAAGGTAGAGGACAGGAGAGTTCCCAGGAGTAAAGAGTTTGGGAGAAAGGAAAGACCGTTTAGCCAGTGAGAAGGCAGAGTCTATGAAATGGGAAGGGTAGCCAAGACGAAAAAATGAATTATGAAGAGTGGAAATTTCTGATTCAAGAAACTGAGGATCACAAATGCGGAGAGCAGAGAAAGAGGGAGATAAGAACACTTTTCTTGACAGAGGAAGCATGATAGGAAAAGTAGTGAATGTACATGCCACTGTGCATAGGCTTGCGGTACACAGAAAAAGCAAAACCTGTATCTGAGCGGTGCACATGAACATCAAGGAAAGGAAGCAAGGAATTAGATTCCCATTTGTGATCCTCAGTTCCTTGAATCAGAAATTTCAACTCTTCATAATTCATTTTCCCGTCTTGGCTACCCTTCCCATTTCATAGACTCTGCTTTCTCGCGTGCTAAACGGTCTTTCCTCTCTCCCAAACTCTCTACTCCTGGGAACTCTCCTGTCCTCTGCCTTCCCTACATTTCCAGTCTTTCTAATCTCAACAATTCTCTCCGTCCCTTAGATATCAAACTTACTTTTCGCCAGACAAACACTCTTCGCACCAATCCAGTTCATACCTCTCCTCCCTCAATAGAAGCTCCTGGTGTCTACTCTATTTCTTGTTCCTCCTGTCCTCTCCAGTACTTTGGAGAAACTGGCCATTTTCTTTCTGAACGACTCAAGAGAGCCAGCGTCAATGTCTGATGGCCTATATATTCTCCCTCCTCCTCTCTTTTTTTGTTAGTGTGACTTTGTAAATGGTCCAAGTCGGACCGAAACATCGTCGTAAGCGGGTTATTTGTACTTACTTATATCCTTTCTAAATCTAAATTTTTCCAACTAGAACCCATTTCTGCGATTCCTGTCTTCGTTACTTATTTTCAGCACGTTATTTACATCCCCTATATTTATTCTTGTTTACCATTTATACATCTTATTCATATCCCGCCCCTAATCCTACGCCTTTTTATAGTGCAGATTCAGTTCCCTCAGTCTGTCCTTGAAGAAAAGGTTTCCAATAGATGGAATCAACTTCGTCATCTTTCTCTGTATGTTTTCCAGCACATTTATATCCATTCTGTAATAAGGTGACCAGAACTGTGTAGCCTAATCTAAATGAGACCTAACCAATGATGTATAGAGCTGAAGAAAAACTTGAGAACTCCTGTTATTAATAATTCTTGAAATGAAGCCAAGAAGTTTATTCGCTTAATTGAGAACACTTACTCACTGATGTCTTGGTATTAGACTACTGTTAACCAGAACTCCTAATTTTTTTTTGCATTCAAAGAGATTAAGATCTACATTATTTAGTTCATAAGCACCATGGTTATTTTCCTTTTTGTATTTCTCTTTGTAATTTAATATATTGATTTCTTAAGTGCCCCTCTCCCTTATGATTCGCCTGTAAATGCCTCTTTTTTGACAAAGATGTTTTAAAATATTATTAATTTAGGGTCATTTTTCTTTGATCTAATTTCCCAGTATGTAACGTAAGAAGCCTGAGAGTCTTGAACTACGCTTTGAAAAAAAAATATCACCGCCTACCTGACCCAAAGGTTAATGACCAGTCAGATCACACCAGTTCACCCCCACCCAGGTAATTTGTCAGTCCTATGAGAAATGGAGACGAATGGTTTTTGGGACCTGACGAGCTGTTGGAGTGTGAGCAGGGTAATATTTAGTGAAGGGATTCAGAGGGAAACCGGTTAGCCGGACTTGAGTCCTGTAAAGGGTAAGTACAATGCCTGCACTTTAAAGGAGGGGTTTGGGATATTGGCAGTTTGAAGGGACTTCTAAACTGTCGTATCTGAGCTCCTCTGCAAAGGCAGTGATTATGTATGAGTGAGGTGAAAGTGTTGAATGATGATAAAAGTATTTTCTTTCTGGGTATTTTTTTTTTTTGGGTCACCCTGCTTCGGTGGAGACGGCCGACTTGTTGAAATAAATATATATATATATATATATATATATATATATATATATATATATATATATATATATATATATATATATATATATAAATAATATATATATAATAATATATTTATTAAGAACCTATGAAATGATTCAGCTTCATTCATTATCAAGGAACTATCATAGTTCCTTGATAATGTGAGTAGTCACGAGCTTAATTCTCTATTTTTCATAGTGGTTGTTTTGCATATTTTGATATCACCTGATTACTGTGATCTTTTTGCATATATATATATATGTATAAATATTTATTTAACACGTCGGCCGTCTCCCACCTAGGCAGGGTGGGAGGCATACACACACACACGCGCGCACACACACACACACACACACACACACACACCGATGGCATGGTGGCTAGCGCTCTTGCTTCACGCACGGAGGGCCCGGGTTCAATTCCCGGCGGGGCCGAAACATTTCGAAGTGTTTTGTTACACACACACACACACATACATACAACAGGCCTAGTGTCTAATCGACATGTGCCTAGGACAAAATGGTAACTAACACATACACAATAAGATAATAAACACGCCTCACAACAAACCATTTTTCACACATCCAAGATTGACTACAAACTATTGTATCACCCTGACACGTCAACTTGGAAACCGCTAAAAATCTGGAGTCTGAGATGAAAATAATTACGAGGAGCAATTACAGGTAAACGAGAGTTGTTACTACAACCAATAATCACAGTCGGAGAGTTTATTTCCCTGGAAATTACTCCACATGCAATTATTATACATGGTCTTTGTTTTACACTGACTGTGTTGTCTATTACAAGGAAATGCCAATTGTAACGTTCGATGTCAACTAAAACCATGAGACGCACTTCAACTGGAAAAGCATCATAGAAGGCAACAATAATGTGCAGCACTGATACACTTCACTGTCACACGACAGTGACCTGTATCAGTCACTGTATTAGTAATAGTGACCAATGTACAATGGGCATCCTCTCTCCATGACCTGAGCTCATGACACCAGTGCTGTTCCATTCAACAATCAACAGTTTCAACTGGTTGTGTCATACACTTACACGCCTCTCCCATAAAACTGGTGCCAGCTGGATACACAACTTTCACTGCTGTTGAATAGGCAACCACACAGCTTCGTCTCGATCTCATACCACAGCGAGGGCCTAACATTGGGCTAATGCGCTAGACGCCACCTATGAGGACGCCACGGAGTGATAAGACGCGTCAGAGTGACAAACTAAAAATTTCACTTACCTTTGCTGCCTCCAGACGTCCAGCGAAGAGACTGACCGTCACATCTACTCATAACTGGCTTAAAGAATTAGTCAGTAAAGCGATAATGATGTACCTTAAATATCTTCCCTTTCCCTTACAGGTCTACTGTGAAGTGCACAACCAGTATCCAACTCCGAGCTTTGTACCTATACCCTTCCTACCCTCCCTACCACACCTGTACAGTGTTATAATCTCAAACTTCCCAACACATATAGTGTGTGTATGTGTGTGTGTGTGTGTGTGTGTGTGTGTGTGTGTGTGTGTGTGTGTGTGCGCGCGCGCGTGTGTGTGTGCGTGCGTGTGTGTGCGTGCGTGTGCGTGCGTGTGCGTGCGTGTGCGTGCGTGTGCGCGTGGTGTGTGCGTGTGCGTGTGTGTGCGTGCGTGCGTGAGCGTGAATAGTGTTACGCAGTATAATCTGTTAATTCACAAGACTTGTTGTAAGCGAGAGACTGTGTTCAATATTTCACAGGCAGAGGCCATTTGCCAATCATATTATTACTCGATATATAAAAGAACAGCAAATAATTTTGAAAAAATAAATGACGGACAAATTTAACCGCCATGATAAAGCCAATTTTCAATCAATATCTTTTTGTTATAATTTCGAGTTAAGCGAGACGGCAGGGGTACCCTATCCCAACATTCAGGCTCCTTGTTCACAACCAGCGGCATCCCCAGACACACCTCACAACACCCACACTTACAACTAGAATTACATCATCTTATTAAAAAAATATGATTTAAAGAAATTTAAGCTCCAGATGTTGTGAAAATGTCTTTCCAAGGATGTCACTGGTTTTTTATACATGTATACACAATATATTTTAATTCACTAAGCTTAGGTTTTTCAAAATATCTTTACGTTACTTTAATTAAAATTCACTTTAAAATAAAGTAAACAATTTATTTTCATAATTATACATTATGGAATTTGTTTATTTCATTATAACTGAGCAAAATATTTACAACTAAAACCTATAACATTTTAAACATTTATAATAATCATCAATAAATAACTAAATACAAATGCTAAAGTTCCCTTCGGTTTCTATTGCTTCCCTTTATTAAATTCTTCTGAAATAATCCTACTTTCTTCCCTAGCTCCTTCCCCTTCTTCCCCTCTCCCTTCCCTTTCCCCAGTCCTCCTTCCCCGGTCCCTTCCTCCTCCTTCCCAGTCCCCTCCTCCTCCTTCCCAGATCCCCTCCTCCCTCCTTCCCCAGATCCCTTCCTCCCTCCTCTTCCCAGGCTCCCTTCCTCCCTCCTCCTTCCCAGGCTCCCTTCCTCCTCCCTCCTTCCCAGGCTCCCTTCCTCCCTCCCCCTCCTTCCCAGGCTCCCTTCCTCCCTCCCTCCTTCCCAGGCTCCCCTTCCTCCCTCCCCTCCTTCCCAGGCTCCCTTCCCTCCCTCCTCCCTCTCCCAGGCTCCCTTCCTCCCTCCCTCCTTCCCAGGCTCCCTTCCTCCCCCCCTCCTTCCCAGGCTCCCTTCCTCCCTCCCTCCTTCCCAGGCTCCTTCCTCCTCCTCCTTCCCAGCTCCCTTCCTCTCCTTCCAGGCTCCCTTCCTCCCTCCCTCCTTCCCAGGCCTTTCTCTCCCCCTTCCAGGCTTCTCCTCCCATCCT
The DNA here is from genome assembly GCA_009830355.1 of Cherax destructor. Taxonomy (NCBI): domain Eukaryota; kingdom Metazoa; phylum Arthropoda; class Malacostraca; order Decapoda; family Parastacidae; genus Cherax; species Cherax destructor. Next base: position 35,013 of record WNWK01016757.1, read on the forward strand.
TCCCTAGGCTCCTCCTTCCTCCCTCTCCTCCCCCTTCCCAGGCTCCTTCCTCCCTCCCTCCTTCCCAGGCTCCTTCTCCTCCTCTCCATCTCCTCCCTCCCTTCCCAGGCTCCTTCCTCCCTCCTCCTTCCCAGGCTCCCTTCCTCCTCCCTCCTTCCCAGGCTCCCTTCCTCCCTCCCTCCTTCCCAGGCCTCCCCTCCTCCTCACTCCTCCTCCTCTCCTCCAGGTCTCCCCCTTCCTCCCTCTCCTCCTTCCCAGGCTCCCTTCCTCCCTCCCTCCTTCCCAGGCTCCCTTCCTCCCTCCCTCCTTCCCAGGCTCCCCTTCCTCCCTCCCTCCTTCCCAGGCTCCCTTCCTCCCTCCCTCCTTCCCAGGCTCCCTTCCTCCCTCCCTCCTTCCCAGGCTCCCTTCCTCCCTCCCTCCTTCCAGGCTCCCTTCCTCCCTCCCTCCTTCCAAGGCTCCCTTCCTCCCTCCCTCCTTCCAAGGCTCCCTTCCTCCCTCCCTCCTTCCAAGGCTCCCCTTCCTCCCTCCCTCCTTCCAAGGCTCCCTTCCCCCTCCCTCCTTCCCAGGCTCCTTCCCCCTCCCTCCTTCCCAGGCTCCTCTTCCTCCCTCCCTCCTTCCCAGGCTCCCTTCCTCCCTCCCTCCCAGGCTCTCCTTCCTCCCTCCCTCCCTCCTTCCCAGTCTCCCTTCCTTAATTCTTCCACAGCTCACTTCCTTCTTTTTTCCCCCATATCCCTTCTTTTTACGGAACCCCCTCTGACCCTGCTGCCTTCCTTTCTACAGAACCCCTTTAACCCTCCTACCCCTGCTGCCTTCCTTCTACAGCACTTCATCCTCCCATCCTGGCTTCTTCCCTGCCTTCCTTCCTACAGACCCCCCTTTTCCTCAGTTCCTCTCACCCCTTTCCTTTATCCCTCAACCCCTACTCACTTTCCTTATCCCCAAGCCCAACCAGACCCCCTCCCGTCCTCACATTTTTCAAAACCCTTCCCTTCTCCCTCAGCTCCATCCCTTTTAAGGACCTTTCCCTTCTCCCCTCCCCTCTCGTCTGAAAAGCTTCTTTTCCCTTTTCCAGCTCTCTCCTATCCATCCCTTCCATTTCTCCCTAGCTCCCTCCCTTCTCCAGAGTTCTTTCCCACCCCCTTCCCTTCTCTAACCTAGAAGGATCCTAAGATAAACCACAACATGCTGGTAGGCTGTCCACTGAGTTCTACCAGCACATTTATTTATTCCTACCGCTTGCCGACCTAACTCTTCCTACCCCCCTTTCCTGGCTGCCCACATGTCTGTGTTATGGACTCACCAGAGATGACAAGTCGTCCAGCAGTAGCAGAGAGGCGGGTCTCCTGAGTGAGGCGGTGAACGGTGCGACATTTGTAACTTTTAAAGCCGTCCTCGGAGCTCACAGAGCGAATATGCAGTTCTCCGGAGGGAAGGACTAAGTACTTGCCGTCTGAGTGGGAGGGACAAAAACAGACCATTGTTAATACACCTTCCTCGCAGACTGCGGGTGCAGACACGTAGCTACTCACACCGAGGAGCCCACAAGGGCCATCGAAGAGGCCCTTGAGGGGTCTAGGAGATTCCTAGCAAGTGTCCAGACCAGCTCTTATGGCTAACTCTACCTCCTGGACTTTTAACCATGTTTTAATAGGTGTATTATTATATTTCCTATCTTACCTACATTTTTTATAATTCTGTTAAGTTTCCTAAACGCATGATATATTTTACTCATATAATTTTATTACGGTAACATCGTCATATCAAATATTATACAATGGGTATCATTAAAAAGTTTAAAGAGCCTGTTACTGATGATAATGCACTGTAAGACAAACAATGATAACTTGATAACGGATAAATGTGATATTTACTATTATTCAAATATTCATCTATAAAAAAAATACCGTTATTATGAATTTCCGAAACGAAAAAAAACTCAAACAGTATAAAATATCTGAGCAATTTAGTGTATACTAATGAAAAATTTAAATTGTCATTTCAAATCTTGTCTAAAAGTCCAGGATACAGGGTTACCCGCTTGTATGTCCCAATATCAAGCTCATCACAGATTCACTTTGGATATGGCAACAATCACCGGATGTGTGTGTATATTAACATAATGTTTCCGTAAGTTCACAACCTCGCTATATTGTGTTCCTTTGTCCTACCCCTGGCTCCTCCCAGCCTGCTCCTGACTCCTCCCACCACCTCAACACTCCCCCACCACAGACAGCCTCTGCCTCCACCCACATCCGTCCTGGTCACATCTTGGCCGTCATGGGGGAAAGACGAGAAGTTTTAGGAGGTTTGACATACACAAAAATATGACCTGGGTTTATACGTTAAATCCCTCTGAAAAGCTACTATATGAAAGTGAACCTGTGATGGCAACAAAACCTGTAGAAAGTTTACCATGTTACTGAAATCAACAATTGCTTTACGAATATGAGAAAATACAACTACTATGCTCAAAATATGTATCTATTGATGAACAGTGACAAAAAGATCTCAAAAACGCATCTTAGCATTTTTAAAACGCAACAAAAAAAAATCTGGTTTTAGTGCAATAAAATATGTACTGTATAATGAGAGGTGAGCCAGATGTGTGAGAGCAGCTGGGAGCCGCTTCACTATGACATCACTAACATGGCAAACTTCCTCCCCCCCGAGGACACGCCAACACACTCTTACTCTAACATCCTATGCATCTTAACCTTTATATATCTTCAAATTTTTAATTATTTTATTGCAAATTTAATGAAGTTAATTAAGAAATATATTTTACGTTAATAAAACATGTTAAGATTTTAATTTCAATAATGCTCTTTACTATACATCTTAAGTAAATGTAACATGCAATTTAATTTAAAATATTAACTTCACAAATGTATATTTATCAATCTAATAAAAGATATATTTTACTGTAATTTATAACTATATTCCAAAACAAATATGCAATTTAGCTATATGAAATATAAATCTCAAATAAATAATAAAAAGTTAAATACCTTAATGTGAGTAGACAATACTGGTGTTTAGCTTCATATATCAATTTAATAAAACCGATTATTTTTTCCTTTATTATTATTAATGATGAACACCAGTGTTCTCTCTCACTTAAATGACAATGCCCTGGATTTTTCACATTAAAATCAATAATTTAGCAAGGTGAACATAGAGATGGTGATTGGCGGCGTTGTAGTCACTGCCTCTCCAGCATATCTCCACTATCACCACCATAACAGTATAAACAACAATAAGTCTCATCACTAGCTGGGCTTCAAAAAATGACAATTTCCTCAGAAATGTGGCAGTTAAATAATAACTTCCGGTCAGCTGGTCCTGTCAGTTTGGGAAAGAGTAATACGGTTATTTCTTATGAGAGTTCAGATGTAGATAAGATGTGAGTGAAGCATGGTGGAGGTAGACAGGGTAGACGGGCAGTCAGGTGAGTTAAGCCACAGCGCTCACCTTACAACGGTGCTGCGAAACTCAACACAACCAACACTAAAATAATTTCCAAATATTGAAGGTAGACAACAATGTCGCATTGGAGCCCACTGCTATCATGGCTGCCTGGTGTCTTCAAGGAAGAAGATAGTTGTAGCATTATCATATATCATTTTAATAAAGTTATTTATTAAGATCACAAATAGTAGATTCATCATATAAAACACCTGGCCCAATGTTAACTAGGGTGAGATCACCCTCAGAAAATTAAGACATTCCAATGAGATTTGCAGAAAAAAAATTCTTCGATTTAATTTTTATCAATAAAAATAACATGAAAATGCAACTTACTGCATATGATAGCTGATATAATTTTTTTTTTTACGTAGCTTAACGATTATCTGATCTATGCATTTTCAATACACACACATGTAGTGGCCCGTGGCAAATTTAATCGATATCCCCGTTCATTCCATGTATTTGGTCAATACAGTCGTCATATCACTCCAAATGACATGAATTTAATGTTACAAAATTTATTATGGATGAAGTATTTGAGATGTAGGCTCTGAGATGTTATGTATGTTGTTCTACTTCCTTTTGTATTTTTGTTAATGTAGTTTGTCTTTAAATAGTTTACATATGTATATATATCCTAGGTAGTAGGTTGGTAGACAGCAACCGCCCAGGGAGGTACTACCGTCCTGCCAAGTGAGTGTAAAACGAAAGCCTGTAATTGTTTTACATAATGGTAGGATTGCTGGTGTCTTTTTTCTGGTTCATACACATGCAAGATTTCAGGTATGTCTTGTTACTTCTACTTACACTTAGGTCACACTACACATTCATGTACAAGCATATATATATATATATATATATATATATACACACACACACCCCTCTGGGTTTTCTTCTATTTTCTTACTAGTTCTTGTTCTTATTTCCTCTTATCTCCATGGGGAAGTGGAACAGAATTCTTCCTCCGTAAGCCATGCGTGTCGTAAGAGGCGACTAAAATGCCGGGAGCAAGGGGCTAGTAACCCCTTCTCCTGTATATATTACTAAATGTAAAGGAGAAACTTTCGTTTTTCCTTTTGGGCCACCCTGCCTCGGTGGGAAACGGCTGACGTGTTGAAAGAAAGATATATACATATGTATGTGTGTGTGTGTGTGTGTGTCGTGCCGAATAGGTGAAACTTGCGATTTTGACTTAAATAGCAAAACTCTTCTTGCCGAATAAGGCAAGCTAAAATTTGTATGCAATAATTTCGCAAAAATCATTCAGAACCTAACTAAAAAAATATATATTTCATTGTGTTTGTTTATTATATTATAGTAAACTCATCTAAAATATATTTAGTTGAATTAGACTAAATTAAATTGCGCTTGTTATAATAAGGTTAGGTAAGTTTTCTAAGGTATTTTTGGTACAAAAAAATCTATCTTTAAACATACAAGAGAAAATTTTAGAAAGAACTTAATTTTAATATACACATAAAAAGAGAGAGTCATTAAGTCGGTGTTAGTAAATCTTAACCATACAGAGTTGTAATCACAAGTGTAAATTCATTACGTGACTTGTGTATTAACGTGAACACACCAGTAAAATACGACCTGTGTTGACATGTACCACATCATCCATCAGGCAGCTGCCAGTACACCAACAATAACCTGTGATTTAAAATGTTAAATGGTGACACAGTGTCAAACTTACAACAGAAAAATATTATTTATAATGTCATCAAACTTAAAAATAACATGTAATGACGAACGTACTCCATGTTCTGTAATAAGAATAATTATGTAAGTTATTACAAATGTGGTATCGTAAAAAAAAACTGAGGAAGATGTACCATAAATGATTATCAAGAATCTGTACAAGTGTGAGAAAAATGCACTGTACGTGAAGTGCGAGAAAGATGCACCGCACGTGAAGTGTGAGGATGAGGCACAAGTGAAGAGTGAGCAAAATGTACAGTACCGCAACTGAAGTGTGATTTAGCTACCACCCAGGGACTAGGAAATGGAGTTAGGTATATGGTACCATAAGTAGCAGAGGGTGAGTAAGCCTGGCCTTCACCCGTGACCCACGAGTGGACGCTGACGAAGTCGCCGACGAAGGATGGGATGGAACACTTGATGATGGCGGCATTTCCCCTGATGACAAACTCGTCGCTGACACGGGTCTCGTACGCCTGAGCCACCACTGTAACACCACCACCACCGCCTCCGTCAGCCAGAACTCTCCAGTTATAATATGTATTTTGTGACGCCGCCGGAAATACAACCCAACACGAATATGATCCAGCTGGATAAATTACTCATTCAAAGGGCGATACCGGCCCATTTACCTAACTAAAATTATACTGACAAACCTGTAACATACCTGCGGCAGGTTTCGAGGGTTCTTCCCTTGCAGTCAGACCTGAGGCCAGGGCTTCCTATTGGCGGATTAGTTAATCTGGCTGTTGGTGATGGCGGCCCCGCAGGACCATATAACCATCACAACCCAACTGGTTAGGCACCTACAGGAAACAGTGATCTAATTCCCAACGTGAAAACTTCTACCTTCGTTCCGGCAACATTTATATCTGCTGGTACCATGAATGTTTACAGTGTTCTCTATTCGTTCACAAATAACTCTTACTTTTGAAACGAAACTCTAGACATTTCAGTCCATCAGGATCAAGTCACAAAAGACTTGATAATGGTCCTGGACGGACCAAAACGTCGTCTTAAGTTTCTTCTAGAAAATGTGTTTTTGTATATTATTATTACATTCATGGATAACGCTGAACCCGCAGGAGTTACAAAGCGCCAGGGAAATAAAAGATAATCAGATTCAATCCAAGGAAACGAAGAGTAGTTCCAATTCTTTTGTATCAAGAGTTTTGTCATCAAGACAACACTGCTGATTTTCACTAAATATATTTTAAAGTTTTCCAAAGTAAATTGTTATGACATTGTGCAGATTGGAGATAAGCCACCTCAATTATTTTCATGTATATATTATCAAGCATGTCTCTCTGTTCCAGAGAGAGCAATCTCAGTAATTAGACACTGTCAATAGTTTGGGTGTTTTACTGATTCTGTGCGGGTAGTGTATTTTTTCCAGCTCGCTCTCGCTCTCTCTCGTTTTGAAAAGGGTTGAGCACAGAACAAAATTCTAGTCGTGAGAGCACCATTGATTTAAAATGTACCATAACTGGCATTACTTCTCTTGTTCTGAATGTTCTCATAATCCACATTTTCACTGTCTTGACCGCTGCTACATTTGCTTAATTCTGACTTATGTTCTATGAGATGGTCTGCTTCCATTTTGTATACTGGGCTCATTATGAGTTCTTCATTCTTCCCGTATCTATTGAACATTATTTGCCCATGGAAAATTTGAATATGACTAATTATTCTGTTCTATACCGAGGCAAATTTCATACTTTGTTAGGTAAAAGGACACATGCCACTGATGTGATAATTTATTGAGGCAACGTTTCGTTACAACCAAGGACATAGAGGGTACATATAGGTATATACCTTTGAAGAGTTTCGAGAGTATCTACTCTCTGAGCTTTCACTTGAGGTGAAAGAGCATAAGCACCGCAATGGGCCTACTGGTCCATGTTGTAGGTACTCGTATTAGTAGTAGCAGCAGTCGCAGTCAGAGCAGTACAAGTGGAGGTAACTCTTGGTTCCTATGTGATGGCAGGTTTATTGTTATGAAGAGAACTCTTTCTAATTATTATAATCAAAACTAAGCGTTAAACCCACTAGGGTCAACTCTTGCTAATACCTCAGATATGACGAAGCTTCCTTTATTTAGTTTAATGTCTGAAATGGCTATTAAAGATGATTCAAGGCATTTACGTCTGCTGGAAATTTGCTTCTTTCATCACTAAGCAGCCGTCTCTGAATCTCATTAATGGACTGGTGGAGTTCCTTTTCTTTACACATACGTTGGTCATGTTGTCGTTTTTGCATTCATTGATGTGTTAACTGAGACATGTTTGTAGAGTACTGCTGTCTCACCGACTTATTTTGGTATTGTCCGCAAAGGAAGAGATGAAGCTGTGGCTAGTGTTTTTATCTGTCCGCTAGGAGCACATGAAACAATGTAGGTGCTTGGGCAGTGCCTTAGGTTATGAATTTTTTACTTGGCTGAACCTGGAGCTGTAGTGCTCCTCCTTTCTTAAGTCCTAATGTCCTAGAAATTTGAATATCTATTTCCCTACTTTGCCTGTTGTACCTAGTGATCGAGAAGTGATTGAAATGCTGAATCAGTTACCGAGTGAAGTTGTATTACGCCAAGAGCCCTGTCGGAAAAGAAGCTTCTGTGAATGTATAATTAGGACAGTGAAAAATTATATGAGGAAAGTCATTTATAGTCAGAAAATTAACCAGTCGTGGATTTTTATAATAAAAAAGAAGCGCTAAACCACAGGGGTTATACAGCGCAGCTGGTCAGGGCAGAATGCAGGGAGAATGGGTTGTAAGAGGGGGAGGGATGATTAGTAGGGTATGAAGTGCAAAAGGGTAGTGGATAGTGCAGGGATAGAGGGTAGCAAGAGATCAAGGTAGAAGAGACTGAGGGAAGTGCTAGAGGTATTTAAAACTTATCTAACTTAACCCAAATTCGGGCCTCTGGAAAATATCCTCAAGACCTTATTTATATCCCCTTTTTTAAAACCCCCCTTTTCCACTTGTTCCTCGATCATGTCTCCCCCCATTCTACGTCTTACAAGTGAATGTAATTTTTGGGGTTTTTAATCTTTCTTCAAGGGAAAATTTCTAATGCTATGATTAATTTATCATTCTACGCTGAATGTTTTCTAACGAATTTATGTCCATTCTGAAAAGGGGACAGAATGAGCTGCGTAATCTAGGTGAGGCCTTACTAATGATGAAAAGCTGTAATATAACCCTGGGCTTCTGTTGCTAACACTTTTGATATAAATCCGTAACTTTGCCCATTTCTCCTTAGGCATTGCTGTCTTTGGGTTTTAAAGGGGCTGCTTACCATCACCCCCAAGTCCTTCTCGCAATCTGTATGGCTGTTCACGTTATTTAACTTTAGGGTTGGGGTTTTGGGCACTCCCAGCTTCAGAACCGCATTTTTCTCTTGAACTCATCTACTTTTTTGACCACGAATTAAGTTTGTCTAAATCTTCCTGAAATTCTATGACATCTATGTTTGAATCAATTATCCTACCATTTTGTGTGTCGGCAATTTGCTCATATCACTAGTAATTCCCCCATCAAGGCATTGATATATATTATAAATAACAATGGGCCTAAGACGATCCCTGTGGAACAAAATTGTTACAAGTCCCCATTCGGGTTTTAAACCCCCTTTATGCAACCTTCTTCCTATTGGTGAGCCATGACTCGATCCATGACAGCACTTTTCCCCCCAAAGCCATGAGCTGCCACTTTTTTTAAAAGTCCTGGGGAACTTTAACAGTCTCTGGTGCCTTTAACAGCCTGGGGAATCTTTTAAAGTCTCTTCAGAGTTTGTATAGTAAGTCAGTTTCTGTCAAAAAATCAATGAAGTGTCAGGGTTAAAAAGGGCCCTCAGAAAAGGGGAAAGGGAAAGAAAGGGCAGCAGAGCGAAGATGACGTTGGAGGAAATTCTGCGGCCGTAGATAGATACT
>WNWK01016758.1:0-44110 GCA_009830355.1 Cherax destructor
CCAAAGTAATGTAATACATTGTTGTGGTTTGTGCCTTTGTATAAGACATCGGCGTGAGAAAGAGAGAAGGCAGCAGTGCCGTACCTACACACGCTCTTTCTCACCACCAGTGCCGTACCTACACACGCTCTTTCTCACCACCAGTGCCGTACCTACACACGCTCTTTCTACCACCAGTGCCGTACCTACACACGCTCTTTCTCACCACCAGTGACGTACCTACACACGCTCTTTCACCACCAGTGACGTACCTACACACGCTCTTTCTCACCACCAGTGCCGTACCTACACACGCTCTTTCTCACCACCAGTGACGTACCTACACACGCTGTTTCTCACCACCAGTGACGTACCTACACACGCTCTTTCTCACCACCAGTGACGTACCTACACACGCTGTTTCTCACCACCAGTGACGTACCTACACACGCTCTTTCTCACCACCAGTGACGTACCTACACACGCTCTTTCTCACCACCAGTGCCGTACCTACACGCTCTTTCTCACCACCAGTGACGTACCTACACACGCTCTTTCTCACCACCAGTGACGTACCTACACACGCTCTTTCTCACCACCAGTGACGTACCTACACACGCTCTTTCTCACCACCAGTGCCGTACCTACACACGCTGTTTCTCACCACCAGTGACGTACCTACACACGCTCTTTCTCACCACCAGTGACGTACCTACACACGCTCTTTCTCACCACCAGTGCCGTACCTACACACGCTCTTTCTCACCACCAGTGACGTACCTACACACGCTCTTTCTCACCACCAGTGACGTACCTACACACGCTCTTTCTCACCACCAGTGCCGTACCTACACACGCTCTTTCTCACCACCAGTGCCGTACCTACACACGCTCTTTCTCACCACCAGTGACGTACCTACACACGCTCTTTCTCACCACCAGTGACGTACCTACACACGCTCTTTCTCACCACCAGTGCCGTACCTACACACGCTCTTTCTCACCACCAGTGCCGTACCTACACACGCTCTTTCTCACCACCAGTGACGTACCTACACACGCTCTTTCTCACCACCAGTGACGTACCTACACACGCTCTTTCTCACCACCAGTGACGTACCTACACACGCTCTTTCTCACCACCAGTGACGTACCTACACACGCTGTTTCTCACCACCAGTGACGTACCTTTCATATACCTTTGAAGAGTTTCGAGAGTATCTACTCTCTGAGCCCGGCCATGGGCCAGGCTCGTCTGGTGCTTGCCTGGTCAACCAGGCTGTTGCTGCTGGAGGCCCGCTGCCCCACATATCCATCACAGCCTGGTTGATCTGGCACCTGGTGAAGATATTTGTCCAGTTTCCTCTTGAAGGCTTCTACACTGGTTCTAGCCGTGTTTCGGATATCTTCTGGTAAGATGTTGAATAGTCTGGGACCCCGGATGTTAATACAGTGCTCCCGTATTGTCCCCACCGCACCCCTGCTCACTGGGTTTATTTTACACTTTCTCCCATATCTCTCACTCCAGTATGTTGTTATGGCAGTGTGCAGATTTGGGACCAGGCCCTCAAGTACTTTCCAAGTATATATTATCATGTATCTCTCTCTCCTCCGCTCCAATGAGTACATGTTCAAGACTTGAAGGCGTTCCCAATAATTTAGATGTTTCAATGGCTCAATGTGAGCCGTAAACGATCTCTGAATTTGTTCCAGCTCTGATATTTCTCCTGCCCTGAACGGGGCCGTCAGCACTGAGCAGTATTCTAAGTGAGGGAGCACTAGCGATTTGAAGAGTGTCACCATCGGCATTATTTCCCTTGTTTTGAAAGTTCTCAATACCCAGTACCTACACACGCTGTTTCTCACCACCAGTGAGGTACCTACACACGCTGTTTCTCACCACCAGTGACGTACCTACACACGCTGTTTCTCACCACCAGTGAGGTACCTACACACGCTGTTTCTCACTGGGTCACTACTGTAGCACTAGTTACAGTACAAGTGTCACTGGGTCACTACTGTAGCACTAGTTATAGTACAAGTGTCACTGGGTCACTACTGTAGCACTAGTTATAGTACAAGTGTCACTGGGTCACTACTGTAGCACTAGTTATAGTACAAGTGTCACTGGCTTGAAGTTAACCTGATAATGTTATTTTTGGAGGTAGTGAGTGTTGGTGTGTGGGAGCCGCCGGTGTATCGATCCCGCAGCCACACTCGTTCTTGGCCTCTTTTAGGAGATTTTGTGGTGGCTGTGTCGTGTCCTAGGTCACACACACACACACTCACACACACACACACACACACACACACACACACACACACACACACACACTCACACTGACGTGTATAGTATGCAAAGTCATGTAGAAGATCATCAGGAGGAGAGTGGTGGAGCACCTAGAAAGACACAAGCTTATAAACGACAACCAGCACGGTTTCAGGGAAGGAAAATCCTGTGTCACAAACCTACTGGAGTTTTATGACAAGGTAACAGAAGTAAGACACGAGAGAGAGGGGTGGATAGACTGCATTTTCTTGGACTGCAAGAAGGCGTTCGACACAGTTCCTCACAAGAGGTTAATGCAAAAGCTAGAGGATCAGGCACACGTAACAGGAAAAGCACTGCAATGGATCAGAGAATATCTGACAGGGAGGCAACAGCGAGTCATGGTACGTGACGAGGTGTCAGAGTGGGCACCTGTGACGAGTGGGGTTCCACAAGGGTCAGTCCTAGCACCTGTACTGTTTTTGGTATATGTGAATGACATAACGGAAGGGATAGACTCAGAAGTGTCCCTGTTTGCAGATGATGTGAAGTTAATGAGAATAATTAATCAGTCGAGGATCAGGCAGGACTACAAAGAGACCTGGACAGGCTACAAGCCTGGTCCAGTAACTGGCTCCTTGAATTTAACCCTGCCAAATCTAAAGTCATGAAGATCGGGGAAGGGCAAAGAAGACCGCAGACAGAGTATAGTCTAGGTGGCCAAAGACTGCAAACCTCACTCAAGGAAAAAGATCTTGGGGTGAGTATAATACCGAGCACATCTCCTGAGGCACGCATCAATCAGATAACTGCTGCAGCATACGGGCGGCTGGCAAACCTAAGAATAGCGTTCCAATACCTCACTAAGGAATCATATACGTCAGGCCCATACTGGAGTATGCAGCACCAGTTTGGAACCCACACCTGGTCAAGCACGTCAAGAAATTAGAGAAAGTGCAAAGGTTTGCAACAAGACTAGTCCCAGAGCTAAGGGGATTGTCCTACGAAGAAAGGTTAAGGGAAATCGGCCTGACGACACTAGAGGACAGGAGGGTTAGGGGAGACATGATAACGACATATAAAATACTGCGAGGAATAGATAAGGTGGACAGAGACAGGATGTTCCAGAGAGGGGACACAGAAAAAAGGGGTCACAATTGGAAGTTGAAGACTCCTATGAGTGAAAGGGATGTTAGGAAGTATTTCTTCAGTCATAGAGTTGTCAGGAAGTGGAATAGTCTAGAAAGTGACGTAGTGGAGGCAGGAACCATACATAGTTTTAAGACGAGGTTTGATAAAGCTCATGGAGCAGGGAGAGAGAGGACCTAGTAGCAATCAGTGAAGAGGCGGGGCCAGGAGCTATGACTCAACCCCTGCAACCACAAATAGGTGAGTACACACACACACACACACACACACACACACACATTAAATTTATTAACAACATTTCGGTGAAACAAACATTGATAATAAAAGTATTTTAGAAGGAAGGAATAAAAGTCTTTTTTATCCTCATTAATCATGTCGGAACTTTACACTGTATGTGTACAATATGTATGTACATCATATATTTTTTGTGCATTTTCTTTCCAAGATGTGATTACATATATATATATATATATATATATATATATATATATATATATATATATATATATATATATATATATATATATATATATATATATATATATATATATATATATATAATGTAATCACATCTTGAACAAGAAAATGCACAAGAAAGAAATGTTTTCCTGCGGAACTGCTTGCGTGGCTGCCTGCACGCCGCTGCCTGACGTACGACACTTGTTGACGTTCAGTTTTTGGGTCATGGGAATGATTTATAAATTGCATTTTTGCGGCTTTGCTTGGTATATTAGGCTCTTTGAAGACTCCCTTGTCTTTTGAGTTACGACTTTCTTTATGATGTGGTAAATGCGGCGGTTAAATTGAGTTGAGTGAATATATATATATATATATATATATATATATATATATATATATATATATATATATATATATATATATATATATATTGAGAAAGGTAGTGAATATATATATATATATATATATATATATATATATATATATATATTGAGAAAGGTAGTGAATATATATATATATATATATATATATATATATATATATATATATATATATATATTGAGAAGTGAAGCAGAAACTGGCGGCTCCAGTGTAGTGAATATTTCAGTCAGATTTATGTAGTAGTCGGGTGTGATAGTTGGTGATGACATAGGTTGTTGCAGTCACCTTGATCTCTTATTTTGTAATATGTTTTGTGTGCGGTAAACATGTTGTTTTAGATGAGTGTTTACGTTGGTCGTGCGTCTGGCAGGGCAACACCTGCCACACGTTGCCAGTGACGCAGGAAAAATGTTTATCATCTTTTTTGTTGTCTAATTTGCTCGTTTTATTCCTTTAACTTTCACGATGTGACCCCTACGTGTTTAACGCTTGCCTTTACCTTTGATGAGTTCCGGGAGTTTTTCTGCTCCCAGGTTCGTCTGGTGCTAACCTGGTCAACCAGGCTGTTCTTGCTGGTGGTCTGCTGACCCACATATCCATCACAGCCTGGTTGAATAATCTGAGTCCATGAATGTTGATACAATGTTCCCTCATTGTGCCCACCGCACCCCTGCTTCTCATTGGTTTATTTTACACTTCCTGCCATATCTTTCACTCCAGTATGTTGCTATGACAGTGTGCAGGATTGTGGCCCGGCCCTCGAGTACTTTCCAGGTATATATTATCATGTACCCCTCTCTCCTCCGCTCCAGTGAGTACATATTTAGTACTCTGAGGCGTTCCCAGTAATTTAAATGTTTTTTTTTCTCTATGCGGACCATCAATGATCTGTGTATCAGGTTCAGCTTGCCCATGATATAATAATTGCTATGACCTCTCATACCTTTCTCAGTTTCATTGTTCTAGTTCAGCGAGTAATGATTTTAACTTGAAAAAATATATATATTTTTACCTTGTTTCCTTAATATCTGTGTTCTTGCTTATTATTTTACTTTATTCCTTTTCATTATCTGTTTTTGCTTTCTGTGAACACGTATTATCTTTATTCTTGCTTTCTTTGTTCCTACTTGTTATCTCTTGTTGTTTTCTTTGTTCCTACTTGTTATCTCTTACCTCTTGATGGTTCAGTCTCACATATGCACATTGCCACCATAACAACCTAGTGGAGTGAAGTCTTGAAGGGAAAATTTGACAAATATCTCCACCAAATGCCAGATCAACCAGGCTGAGATGGATATGTGGACCAGCGGGCGGCCAGCAGCAACAGCCTGGTTGAGCAGGCAAGCACCAGACAAGCCTGGGCTCCTAGAGTTGGAAAACTGTCCTCCGCTATCCCTCCCTCACCTGCAAAACTAGTTAACTTGCCAGCCAGTTAACCGGGCAGCCAACGAGCCGGTTAATCAGTCAATTATTCAGCCAATTACTGGGGAAGCCGTTCAGGAAGTAACCAGTCAAACGAGAGCCCCGTATAGCGAACCAAGCTATCAGCACTCAGTCTTATAGCTGAGTGACAAGCAGAGAGGTAGCCGGCAGGCAGACAGACAGGTAGGCAAAGAAGCAAGCAGTTGCGAGGTACGTCGAGCCTGGCCCATAGCCGGGCTCCACGAGTAGAAGCACTCTTGAAACTCATCATCTGTTGTATGTTGTTCTATACATGTTCACATACATGTTAATACTAAAGTACAAACTAAATAACACTGCCAGTAGCACTGGTGCTTGTTACAACGACACTGGTACTTGTTACAACACTGGTGCTTGTTACAGCAACACTGGTACTTGTTACAACACTGGTGCTTGTTACAGCAACACTGGTACTTGTTACAACACTGGTGCTTGTTACAACATTGGTACTTGTTACAACACTGGTGCTTGTTACAACACTGGTACTTGTTACAACACTGGTGTTTTTTACAACATTGGTACTTGTTACAACAACACTGGTACTTGTTACAACACTGTTGTTTGTTACAACATTGGTACTTGTTACAACACTGGTGTTTGTTACAACATTGGTACTTGTTACAACACTGGTACTTGTTACAACACTGTTGTTTGTTACAACATTGGTACTTGTTATAACACTGGTGCTTGTTGCAGCAACACTGGTACTTGTTACAACACTGTTGTTTGTTACAACATTGGTACTTGTTACAACACTGGTGCTTGTTGCAGCAACACTGGTACTTGTTACAACACTGTTGTTTGTTACAACATTGGTACTTGTTACAACACTGGTGCTTGTTGCAGCAACATTGGTACTTGTTACAACATTGGTACTTGTTACAACACTGGTACTTGTTACAACACTGGTACTTGTTACAACACTGGTGCTTGTTGCAGCAACACTGGTACTTGTTACAACACTGGTGCTTGTTACAGTAGCTCTGATACTTGTTACAACACTGGTGCTTGTTGCAGCAACACTGGTACTTGTTACAATGGTGTTTGTTACAACATTGGTACTTGTTACAACACTGGTGCTTGTTACAGCAACACTGGTACTTGTTACAACACTGGTGCTTGTTACAACATTGGTACTTGTTACAACACTGGTGCTTGTTACAACACTGGTACTTGTTACAACACTGGTGTTTTTTACAACATTGGTACTTGTTACAACAACACTGGTACTTGTTACAACACTGTTGTTTGTTACAACATTGGTACTTGTTACAACACTGGTGCTTGTTGCAGCAACACTGGTATTTGTTACAACACTGTTGTTTGTTACAACATTGGTACTTGTTACAACACTGGTGCTTGTTGCAGCAACACTGGTATTTGTTACAACACTGTTGTTTGTTACAACATTGGTACTTGTTACAACACTGGTGCTTGTTGCAGCAACACTGGTACTTGTTACAACACTGTTGTTTGTTACAACATTGGTACTTGTTACAACACTGGTGCTTGTTGCAGCAACATTGGTACTTGTTACAACACTGGTACTTGTTACAACACTGGTGCTTGTTACAACACTGGTACTTGTTACAACACTGGTGTTTGTTACAACATTGGTACTTGTTACAACAACACTGGTACTTTCTAATGCTTCCAGTGTTGTAGTGGTATATGTTAACACTTGTACGTTAGTGAGGTCCTCCTTTTCTTTGTTGAATGTGTGTGAGAGAGATTAGTTTCTTGCACTGTTCTCTCTCTCTCTCTCTCTCTCTCTCTCTCTCTCTCTCTCTCTCTCTCTCTCTCTCTCTCTCTCTCTCTCTCTCTCTCCTTGCTCAATATAGCAGTTATCATAGGTGAGTGTGGGTTAGCATGTTCTTACATCGTGATAAACAGAGAGGGAGGGACAAAACCCACCTCAATGTCCTCTTCAAACTGAGTTCATATTCCCTTCCCTTCCATACCTGTTTAAAAGATAATGCACTCTCAGAATAGTGCAGGTTTCAACCTTATGATTAAATTCCTTAAGGTTGAATTTTATCAGGATATTATCGTCCGAAAATGAGCGGTTCATCCTTATAGTTATGGTTCTTATGCCACTATTACCCGGCTTTAGGGGGGATTACGGAGAATTTAATCTTATGGGTAATGGTGATAAGGGTGATTACAAGGCGGGATTGTAAAGGGATGGTGGGGGGGTGGAGCATGCTGAGGTTGTGGGGGTAGTGGATAGTTCCTAAGATAGAAGGGGAGGTCTAAGATGAGACTGGTGTGGGTGGCTAGGAGACCATAGTGTGGGTGGGTTAGGTTAAAAGCAGGGGGGTGCAGTGGGCACAATAAGAGAACATTGTATCAACATCCGTGGTCCCAGATTATTCAGCATCTTACCAGAAGATATTAGAAACACAGCTGGGACAAGTATAGACGATTTCAAGAGGAAACTGGGTATCTTCACCAGGTGCCAGAACAACCAAGCTGTGATGAATGTGTGGGGCAGCGAGCCACCAGCAGCAACAGCCTGGTTGACCAGGCTAGCACCAGACGAGCCTGGGAGTAGAACTCTGGGAGCTAATCAAAGGTTAAAGGTATAACCAGAGAGACACGAGATGCACGTGGCAGGTCAAATCGCTAGTGCTCCCTCACTTAGAATACTGCTCAGTGCTGACGGCCCCGTTCAGGGCAGGAGAAATAGCAGAGCTGGAACAAATCCAGAGATCGTTTACGGCTCACATTGAGCCATTGAAACATCTAAATTATTGGGAACGCCTTCAAGTCTTGAACATGTACTCATTGGAGCGGAGGAGAGAGAGATACATGATAATATATACTTGGAAAGTACTTGAGGGCCTGGTCCCAAGTCTGCACACTGCCATAACAACATACTGGAGTGAGAGATATGGGAGAAAGTGTAAAATAAACCCAGTGAGGAGCAGGGGTGCGGAGGGGACAATACGGGAGCACTGTATTAACATCCGGGGTCCCAGACTATTCAACATCTTACCAGAAGATATCCGAAACATCGCTGGAACCAGTGTAGAAGCCTTCAAGAGGAAACTGGACAAGTATCTTCATCGGGTGCCAGATCAACCAGGTTGTGATGGATATGTGGGGCAGCGGGCCTCCAGCAGCAACAGCCTGGTTGACCAGGCAAGCACCAGACGAGCCTGGCCCATGGCCGGGCTCAGAGAGTAGATACTCTCGAAACTCTTCAAAGGTATATCAAAGGTATAAGCAGACTTGACAGTGGGAAGGTCTGCGACAACTGTGGTAATATTACACAGGTCTGCGACAACTGTGGTAATATTACACAGGTCTGCGACAACTGTGGTAATATTACACAGGTCTGCGACAACTGTGGTAATATTACACAGGTCTGCGACAACTGTGGTAATATTACACAGGTCTGCGACAACTGTGGTAATATTACACAGGTCTGCGACAACTGTGGTAATATTACACAGGTCTGCGACAACTGTGGTAATATTACACAGGTCTGCGACAACTGTGGTAATATTACACAGGTCTGCGACAACTGTGGTAATATTACACAGGTCTGCGACAACTGTGGTAATATTACACAGGTCTGCGACAACTGTGGTAATATTACACAGGTCTGCGACAACTGTGGTAATATTACACAGGTCTGGAGAGGGTAGACAAAATGTTCTTGTGATTTATACACATTTTGCCCTGGTTGTTGACAAGTGTCACCGCCTTTGGAATCTTTCAAGAAAGAATAAAGAAGACACAATGCCGTGACGAACAATACACAGATAACCCGCACATAGGAGGAGCTTACGACGTTTCGATCCGACTTGGAGCAAACTGACCGAAACGTCGTAATCTTCTCCTGTGTGCGGGTTATTTATGTTTCGAAATCTTTCGTTCTTTGACCATGAAAAAGTTAATGTCATTCTGACTGAAGGTTATCGTTCATTTCTCATCATTCCCGCAGTCATTCCAAAAGTCGTATTGCCGCGATCATTCCTCTTCCGACTGTGATCTCTACCCCCTCCTCCCCCCACCACGCCATCGTATCATTCTATTTTCTCCTGCATTCCACTTCCTACTCTCATTCCTCTCCCATTCTCCTCCCAAGAATCAGTCGTTCTCATTCTTACTGCCGTGCCGTTTACAGAGTCATTCCCACTCGCTTCTTGGCCCCTACAGCAATTCCCAAACCATTCCCACCAGCATTCCCATCATTACTGCCATTACCATAACCATTTTAACTGGTCTGTCCATCCAGGCGACTACACCCATTTCCATCTTGGGTGCCATTCCAGGGGTCGTTCTAGAAACACTGCCCATCTTCTGCCTTAATCCCCCATCACCCCCCCCCTCACCCATTTCCATTTGCCACCACCCTTAGTCCGCCATCACCCAGGCATCTATTGTCATTCCCATTCCCGTTCCCAGAATTTGTAATGGTTGAGAGTTGCAGAAGTGCTGGTGGGTTTGTCTGCTTAGAGAGTGAGAGAGAGAGAGTGAGAGTGAGAGAGAGAGAGAGAGAGAGAGTGAGAGAGAGAGAGAGAGAGAGAGAGAGAGAGAGTGAGAGAGAGAGAGAGTGAGAGAGAGAGAGAGAGAGAGTAAAACACAACACAACAGCAATTCAAGATACAACTTACTGTCAAAATATCTTTTCTTATGGTGTATTGTTTTACGGAAGTTGAAACCATGTTACTGTTGTTCCCGTTACCTTTACCTTTGATATACCTTTGAAGAGTTTCGAGAGTTTATCTACTCTCTGAGCCCGGCCATGGGCCAGGCTCGTCTGGTGCTTGCCTGGTCAACCAGGCTGTTGCTGCTGGAGGCCCGCTGCCCCACATATCCATCACAACCTGGTTGATCTGGCACCCTATGAAGATACTTGTCCAGTTTCCTCTTGAAGGCTTCTACACTGGTTCCAGCGATGTTTCGGATATCTTCTGGTAAGATGTTGAATAGTCTGGGACCCCGGATGTTAATACAGTGCTCCCGTTGTTATCTGTTTATCCCTGTTGTTTCTTGTTGATGTATCTGGCTTTTATTGATGCTCAGATGTGTTTTTTAATAATTATGCAAGTTGTGCGTTAAGTGTTGTGATGAGAGTTATTATTATCCTCTCATTAAGAACACTACACACACAACCTGTCACTTACCTAGCACTGTTTCATGAGTTAGCAGCCAGGGTGGTCATCCAGGCTGTTGGTGCTTGCTGTTGCTTAGGAGATAGAGCAGTGTGTATGGGGGATGAATGTTAACTATCACCAGAGTTATTACAGAACATAAGAATGGAGGAACACTACAGGAGGCCTACTGGCCCATACAAGGCAGGTCCCAGAGCTGCGGAAGAATTGGTTTGTGTACTCCAGGCACCAGTCAGACCCAGCAGTCAGACCCAGCCCCTCCCGTGTGAGTAGACAGATGTGGATTGCTGTTAGAAACGTTTTGGGTGCGATTGGAGAACACACAATTGGTGTGCCAGGTGTGTACTGTGTAGAGGTGTCTGGCAGCGTCTCCCAGGAGCTTGACACAGAGAGGACCGGGGGTTACGTGGAGGGGGAGAGGGGAAGGAGGTTGGGAGAAGGGTGTATACGAGGGGAGAGAAGGGAACATGGTGGGGAGAAGGGTATAAAGGAGGGGACAGGGGAACATGGAGGTGGGGAGACAAGGTGGGGGAGAAGCAGTTACCTGAAGAATTAATTCTATGTTATAAACTAATGTGTTTGTTCTTTGTTCCACCAGGCTGTTGGGACGAGCGCTCAGCGTCTCTTGCTTCCCTGTAAGTATACATACTCTGCTACTGTTGCTGTTAACGGGATTCTTTCTGTTTTTTTGGGGTTGTTTGTGTTGTTATTGTCATTGTTGCGCGTGTTGGTTTAAATCTGTCAAGTCAACCACTCTGTGTCACTGTTGTGAGGCCGTTAACAGATATAACAGATTGAACCATCACTGTTTCTCATCATTCCTGGTTCCTTCAATTGTTCTCTTCCCATTTATTACTGTTTTTTTTTTTTTACTATTTGTCCTTCGTGGATTCTGGCCGAGATATGACCACGACGTAGAAAGTATTTTATATGTTTACGTTCTTGATGTTAATTGTTCCCGAGAGAAGTAGAGGTGGAGGTAGCTTCTATACACGGCTTCAGGAATAGGCACGGTAGGCTTCATGGAGGTGGAATAGACTACGTCAAGGAGACAAGGGAAGTGGTGGCCAGGAGCCGTGAATGGACCCCTAGGAACAGAAATGGGTGAGTACACACACACACGACAAAAAAAATCTGCATTACTGACGATATTGTGTACACCGGGATATCTCTGTCTCTCTCTCTCTCTCTCTCTCTCTCTCTCTCTCTCTCTCTCTCTCTCTCTCTCGTATTCACTATTCTCGTTTCTTTCCCTTCCTCTCATCTACGTTATCTTCTTCCCCTCTCACTCCTAAATGAAACTCTTTGAATGGCTTCCCCTTCCGCTTATTCCTGTTGTGGATTTTTCTTCTGCCGTAGCCAGGGGATGTGGGTAGTGGGTTGTGGGTAGTGGGAAGGTGGCGGTGGAGTGTGTGGGAGAGGTTTATTGACGTGTCTTTCTATTTCTTGTGTGTGTGTGTGTACTCACCTAGTTGTGGTTGCAGGGGTCGAGACATAGCTCCTGGCCCCGCCTCTTCACTGGCCGCTACTGGGTCACTCCCTGCGCCATGAGCTTTATCATAAGAACATAAGAAAGAAGGAACACTGCAGCAGGCCTACTGGCCCATGCGAGGCAGGTCCAATTCTCCCACCGGCTTAAGCCAATGCCCCGACCCAGCCAGGTCAGGTTACATTCACTTAAGGAAGGAGCACGGCATCTGACCTAGTAGCACAAACTAGTCAGGTACAACTCACACCCACCCGCACCCACTCATATATTTATCTAGCCTATTTTTAAAACTACACAACGTGTTAGCCTCTATAACTGTACTCGGGAGTTTGTTCCACTCATCGACAACTCTATTAACAAACCAATGCTTTCCTATATCCCTTCTGAATCTGAATTTATCCAACTTAAAGCCATTGCTTCGAGTCCTGTCAATACAAGATATTTTTAGCACGCTATTTACATCCCCTTTATTTATTCCTGTTTTCCATTTATATACCTCAATCATATCCCCCCTAATTCTACGCCTTTCTAGAGAGTGCAGATTCAGGGCCCTCAGTCTATCCTCATAGGGAAGATTTCTGATACATGGAATCAACTTAGTCATCCTCCTTTGTACATTTTCCAGTGCATTTATATCCATTCTGTAATACGGAGACCAAAACTGTGCAGCATAATCTAGATGAGGCCTCACCAAGGATATATAGAGTTGAAGAACAACCTGAGGACTCCTATTATTTATGCTTATTGATATGAAGCCAAGGATTCTGTTTGCTTTATTGCGAACACTTATGCACTGCTGTCTTGGTTTTAGATTACTGCTAACCAGAACTCCTAAATCCTTTTCGCAATCAGTAGTATTAAGATCTACATTATTTAGTTTATATGTGGCATGGTTATTGTCCTGTCCAATATTTAGAACTTTGCATTTATCTATATTAAACTGCATCTGCCACTTCTCCGACCACTGCATCAGTCTATTCAAATCGTCCTGGAGTGCTCTAATGTCCTCATTTGAATGAATTGGACGGCCTATTTTGGTGTCATCGGCAAACTTGCTTATGTCGCTATTTATTCCCTCATCTATGTCGTTTATGTAGATTGTGAACAACAAGGGGCCCAATACTGACCCCTGTGGAACACCACTTGTGACGCTTCCCCACTCTGATTTCTCCCCATTTATGCAAACTCTCTGCTGCCTATTTGTCAACCATGCCTCTATCCAGGAAAAAATTTCTCCTATTCCGTGTGCCTTAATTTTCCTCAATAGTCTCTGATGTGGGACTCTATCAAAAGCCTTACTGAAGTCCATATACACAATATCATATTCATTACCATGATCTACCTCCTCAAATACCTTAGTGAAAAAAGTTATTAAATTTGTAAGGCAGGAATGCCCTTTTGTAAAACCGTGCTGAGATTCGTTGATTAATTTATGCTTTTCAAGATGGCTGCGAATTGCCTCGGCAATTATTGATTCCATAAATTTTCTCACTATGGAGGTTAGGCTTATTGGTCTATAGTTCGAAGCTAAGGACCTGTCTCCTGCTTTGAAAATAGGTATTACATTTGCAATTTTCCACTTATCTGGCACCATGCCAGTTTGCAGTGATATGTTGAAAAGATTAGCCATAGGTTTGCTAAGCTCCTCTTTACATTCCTTTAGAACCCTTGCATACAGTTCATCAGGGCCTGGGGATTTGTTAGGTTTTAATTTATCTATTTGTCTAAGGACCATGTCACTTGTGACCCTGATCGTGCATAGTTTACTATCGTCCTGGTCTACATAATTTATTATTTCTGGAATATCGCTAGTATCTTCCTGTGTAAAAACTGAGAGGAAGTAAGTGTTAAAAATTCTACACATTTCCTTATCACTGACGGTGAGCTGACCTGAGTAACTTTTGAGTGGGCCTATCTTGTCCCTAATCTTACTTCTGTATACCTGAAAAAATCCTTTGCCAGATTCTCTGGCAACTTTAACCTCATAGTATCTTTTTGCTTTTCTTATTCCCTTTTTTATTTCTCTCTTTAACTGAATATATTGATTACTTAATTGCCCCTCTCCTCTTTTGATTCGCCTATATATGCCTCTCTTTTGACCAATGAGATGTTTTAATCTATTGTTCATCCATTTAGGATCATTTTTGTTTGATCTGATTTCCTATTAGGAACATAAGTTGTCTGAGCAGCTAGAACTATTCTCTGGAAAACGTCATATTGGCAATCACCACCTACCTGACCCACTGTCAGGTCATTCCAGTTCAGCCTACCCAGGTAATTTTTCAGTCCTATGAAATCAGCCAGGCGGAAGTCAGGGACAGAGACTTGATTGTCATTATTAGGGTAATTCCATGATATATTAAAACTGAGTGATTTGTGATCACTTTCCCCAAGCTCATCATTAACCTCAAGATTATTAATTAGCGATTCCCTGCTGGCAGAACCAAGTCTAGCAGGTTATTTCCTCTAGTTGGTTCTGTCACCAACTGTTTCAAAAAACAATCCTGAATCGTATCAAGAAAGTCACTTGACTCTAAATTTCCTGTCAAATTGCTCCAGTCAATTTGTCTAAAGTTGAAATCTCCCATTAACACAACATTTTCATATGTAGATGCCTTACGAATTTCATCCCATAGAAGTTTACTGCACTCCCTATCAAGATTTGGGGGCCTGTAAATCACAACCAAAATAAGTTTTACACGGCCTTCAAGAAGCTGTAACCAAACAGATTCAGTGGCTGACGCTTCTAATTTTATATCTTGTCTAACACAACACTTTAAACTGTCTCTGACATACATCGCTACTCCACCACCCTTCCTGTTGACCCTATCAGTGTGGAATAATTTATAGCCTTGTATGTGACATTCAGAAGGCAACTCTCTATCTTTCAGATTGAGCCAGGTCTCTGTTATAGCAATAATATCTATGTTTCCTGCACTTGCAATTAATCTTAACTCATCTATCTTATTTCTTACACTCCTGCTATTAGTATAGTAAACCTTAAGGGAGCTAGTCTCTTGTTTCCCTCTACTGTCTCCCTTTGTTTGCTGACTTGATCCATTGTCTTTATTTGTAAATTTATGATGAATTTCTTTTATAAATTTACTGTGACCCCTTGTTTCTGTGTCCCATCTCTGGAACATTCTGTCTCTGTCAACCTTGTCAATTCCTCTCAGTATTTTATATGTCGTTATCATGTCCCCCCTATCTCTCCTGTCCTCTAGTGTCGTCAGGTCGATTTCCATTAACCTCTCCTCGTAGGACATACCCCTTAGCTCCGGGACTAGTCTTGTTGCAAACCTTTGCACTTTCTCTAGTTTCTTTACGTGCTTGGATAAATGTGGGTTCCAAACTGGTGCTGCATACTCCAGTATGGGCCTAACGTACACAGTGTACAGGGTCCTGAACGATTCTTTATTAAGATGTTGGAATGCTGTTCTTAGGTTTGCTAGGCGCCCGTATGCTGCAGCAGTTATTTGGTTGATGTGCGCCTCAGGAGATGTGCCTGGTGTTATACTCACCCCAAGATCTTTTTCCTTGATTGAAGTTTGTAGTCTCTGGCCCCCTAGACTGTACTCCGTCTGCGGTCTTCTTTGCCCTTCCCCAATCTTCATGACTTTGCACTTGGTTGGGTTGAACTCCAGGAGCCAATTGCTGGACCAGGATTGCAGCCTGTCCAGATCCCTTTGTAGTTCTGCCTGGTCCTCTTCCGATTGAATTCTTCTCATCAACTTCACATCATCTGCAAACAGGGACACTTCGGAGTCTATTCCTTCCCTCATGTCATTCACAAACACCAGAAACAGCACCGGTCCTAGGACTGACCCCTGTGGCACCCCACTCGTCACCGGCGCCCACTCTGACACCTCGCCACGAACCATGACTCGCTGCTGTCTTCCTGACAGGTATTCCCTGATCCATTGGAGTGCCTTCCCTGTTATCCCTGCCTGGTCCTCCAGCTTCTGCACTAATCTCTTGTGTGGAACTGTGTCAAACGCCTTCTTACAGTCCAAGAATATGCAATCTACCCACCCCTCTCTCTCTTGTCTTACTGCTGTCACCCTGTCATAGAACTCCAGTAGGTTTGTAACACAGGATTTCCCGTCCCTGAAACCGTGTTGGCCTTCGTTGATAAGCTCATTCCTTTCTAGGTGCTCCACCACTCTTCTCCTGATTATCTTCTCCATGACCTTGCATACTATACATGTCAGTGACACTGGTCTGTAGTTTAGTGCTACGTTTCTGTCTCCTTTTTTAAAAATTGGAACTACATTTGCTGTCTTCCATACCTCTGGTAGTTGCCCTGTTTCGATAGACGTGTTGAAGATTGTTAAATTAGACACATATGCAACACTTGGGTATCTTTATTGAGAAAACGTTTCGCCACACAGTGGCTCATCAGTCAATACAAAGTAGTATAAAGGAGGAGTTTGAGGTAATCAGTCCCTCGGCCTGGAGTCGATGTTCAGTCCATCAATCTTGATAAATACAACATAAGGCAAATAGTTGCTATATACTGTAGACAGGTGAGATGAGCAGGAGGGCAGGTCATAGTGGTATCAACCACTAGTCGAAGTAAGTCCTTGTCCAAAGGTTTGGACAAATGTTTGGACAAGGACTTACTTCGACTAGTGGTTGATACCACTATGACCTGCCTCCTCCTGCTTCATCTCACCTGTCTACAGTATATGCAACTTCTATTTGCCTTATGTTGTATTTACTTCAAGATTGATGGACTGACACATCGACTCGCCGAGGGACTGATACCTCAAACTCTCCTTTATTACTTTCTTTGTATTGACTGATGAAGCCACTGTGTGGCGAAACGTTTTCTCAATAAAGATACCCAAGTGTTGCATATGTGTCTAATTTAACAACTTGTCGGTTCTCTGAACCATTCATCTACATCGTGTTGAAGATTGTTGTTAGGGGTACACATAGCTCCTCTGCTCCCTCTCTCAGGACCCATGGAGAAATGTTGTCCGGCCCCATCGCCTTTGAGATATCTAGCTCGCTTAGTAGCCTCTTCACTTCCTCCTCAGTTGTGTTTATCGTGTCCAGCACCTGGTGGTGTACCCTACCTCTCCTCCTTTCTGGAGGCCCTTCTATTTCCTCTGTGAACACCTCTTTGAATCTCATGTTGAGCTCCTCACACACTTCGTGGTCATTTCTTGTGACCGCCCCTCCTTCCTTCATCAGCCTGATCACCTGATCCTTGACTGTTGTTCTCCTGATGTGGCTGTACAACAGCTTTGGGTCAGATTTTGCTTTCGCTGCTATGTCATTTTCGTATTGTCTTTGGGCTTCCCTTCTTACCTGTGCATATTCATTTCTGGCTCTACGACTGTTCTCCTTATTCTCCTGGGTCCTTTGCCTTCTATACTTCTTCCATTCCCTGGCACACTTGGTTTTGGCTTCCCTGCACCTTTGGGTGAACCATGGGCTCATCCTGGCTTTTTCGCTTTTCCTGTTACCCTTGGGTATAAACCTCTCCTCAGCTTCCTTGCAAATTGTTGTCATATATTCCATCATCTCGTTTACCGACTTCCCTGCCAGCTCTCTGTCCCACTGAACTCCGTGCAGGAAGTTCTTCATGCCCACGTAGTGTGTGTGTGTGTGTGTGTGTGTGTGTGTGTGTGTGTGTGTGTGTGTGTGTGTGTGTGTGCGCGGGGGGTCGAGTCCTGGCTCCCAGCATCTTGAGTTTCATCGACCGGTATTAACTGGTCTCTAATCCTGTCACATCTGCTCTTAGTTCTCGAGCGCCACCTTCACATCCACCTTCACATCCACCTTCACATCCACCTTCACATCCACCTTCACATCCACCTTCACATCCACCTTCACATCCACCTTCACTTCCACCTTCACATTCACCTTCACATCCACCTTCACATCCACCTTCACATCCACCTTCACATCCACCTTCACATCCACCTTCACATCCACCTTCACATCCACCTTCACCAGTTGTCGCTGAAATTAAAAAGAAAAAAATTACTTCCCGACATCCCCTTGACTCGTGGGTCACCTTATACCTGCTCCTCGGGACCCCAATATACCTGGAGGGGGCTTCGGGGGTCAACGCCCCCGCGGCCCGGTCCACGACCAGACCTCCCAGTGGATCAGGGCCCGATCAACCAGGCTGTTACTGATGGGACTTCAGTGGAAATAGTCACATTGATTGGGCTGCTCAGAGCTGGTCTGTATGCTGGTCTGGACTTCACTTTGGCTCTGGTCTGAATTTGGTCTGTGTTTGACAGCGTTATCTTTCATATCAGAGCCTCATTTATCATCACAAGATCAAGGGTATTTTTTGCTCTGCTAGACTCAGCTATCTGTTGACTTGATACAGATTTATCACAAAGTTGTAACAGTTCAGTAGTATGTCTCTCTTCCAGGATTATTATAAAGTTTGTGAGAGAGCGAGCGAGCCAGTGAGTGAGTCAGCCAGTAAGTCAACCAGTGAGTGAGTCAGTGAGTGAGTCAGCCAGTAAGTCAACCAGTGAGTGAGTCAGCCAGTAAGTCAACCAGTGAGTGAGTCAGCCAGTGAGTGAGTCAGCCAGTAAGTCAACCAGTGAGTGAGTCAGCCAGTAAGTCAGCCAGTGAGTGAGTCAGCCAGTGAGTGAGTCAGCCAGTAAGTCAACCAGTGAGTGAGTCAGCCAGTAAGTCAACCAGTGAGTGAGTCAGCCAGTAAGTCAACCAGTGAGCGAGCCAGTGAGTGAGTCAGCCAGTAAGTCAGCCAGTGAGTGAGTCAGCCAGTAAGTCAGCCAGTGAGCGAGCCAGTGAGTGAGTCAGCCAGTAAGTCAGCCAGTGAGTGAGTCAACCAGCGAGTCAGTAAGTCAGCCAGTGAGTGAGTCAGTCAGTAAGTCAGCCAGTGAGTGAGTCAGCCAGTAAATCAATCAGTGAGTGAGTCAACCAGCGAGTCAGTAAGTCAGCCAGTGAGTGAGTCAGTCAGTAAGTCAGCCAGTGAGTGAGTCAGTCAGTAAGTCAGCCAGTGAGTGAGTCAGCCAGTGAGTGAGTCAGTCAGTAAGTCAGCCAGTGAGTGAGTCAGCCAGTAAGTCAGCCAGTGAGTGAGTCAGTCAGTAAGTCAGCCAGTGAGTGAGTCAACCAGTGAGTGAGTGAGTCAGTAAGTCAACCAGTGAGTGAGTCAGTCAGTAAGTCAGCCAGTGAGTGAGTCAACCAGTGAGTGAGTGAGTCAGTAAGTCAACCAGTGAGTGAGTCAACCAGTGAGTCAGTAAGTCAGCCAGTGAGTGAGTCAGCCAGTGAGTGAGTGAGTCAGTAAGTCAGCCAGTGAGTGAGCCAGTGAGTGAGTTGAATGAGTTAGTTGCACAAGCTTGTAGCACAGGTGGCGTTGACTGGAGGACAATTATCTGAAGACTCTTCCTCCTCTACACCCCAAGACAACACCTGTAAACACCTAAGACCAGCAACACAGCTGTAACATACCTGGACCAGCAACACAGCTGTAACATACCTGGACCAGCAACACACCTGTAACATACCTGGACCAGCAACACAGCTGTAACATACCTGGACCAGCAACACAGCTGTAACATACCTGGACCAGCAACACAGCTGTAACATATCTGGACCAGCAACACAGCTGTAACATACCTGGACCAGCAACACAGCTGTAACATACCTGGACCAGCAACACAGCTGTAACATACCTGGACCAGCAACACAGCTGTAACATACCTGGACCAGCAACACAGCTGTAACATACCTGGACCAGCAACACAGCTGGGACCTCAGAGTTTGGGATCAAGAGGTCATTACAAGAACGAAAGTGACAATAGCTGGGCTGGAACAATGTATTCTTAGAAGAGGACCTTTTAGACTGACGTTATTTGGTCTTGGACCAAATAACAAGTGGTACATGTGAAAAAGTCAGTTAATAATCATACTTGCGATCTTTGAGATCGATAATAAAGTTAATTTAGGAAAAGAAGGAAAATCCATCACAGCCTGGTTGATCTGGCACCTGGCGAAGATACTTGTCCAGTTTCCGCTTGAAGACTTGTGCCAGCAGTGAGCACTAAAAGCTGCCGACAGATGGCACTCACCACTCAGGTGATTCACCAAGTGTGGCAGTAATGAACAAGGATGATACCATGGTAGCAAAACTTGTTAGGTTTACTATCAAGATGGTATCAAGATGGTATCAAGATGGTGTCAGATGGTGTCAGTGTCCGGGGGAAGGAGGACTCGGGGAAGAGATATTGGCACTGACTACTCCACCTCCAGCCAGACCCAGAGAGAGAGAGATAGAGGAGGGGGATGATATAGAATAAGGGTTGAGTTTGGTATTGGTGGAAGGGGAAGCAGTAAGCTTGTACCCTAGACTCTATTATAACCAACAACAGTAACACATGACAACCATTACCAGCTCTCTCACACACAGTAGTAGCGACCAGTCAAGAGGCGGGGCCAGGAGCTATGTCTCGACCCCTGCAACCACAATTAGGTGAGTACACACACACAGGATATTTTGTATCAGCAGAAGTAGCAGCAGAGGTGGTGGGCGGGTGATGAAGGCAGCATCCCACCAAGGCGCATAAGGCGGGTGATCACCCAAGGATAGAGGTGATATTCGTCCTTAGTAGAGGACGCCTGTGGTGTGGATGCTGGCCGGGATGACCATAGAGAGTTGTTAACAACCAATTTTGAAACACTGACCAAGTCTCAGCGAATTCTCCCCCTCCCTTCCCCCTCCCCCAGGTAAAAGATGGGGGAGGGATGAGCGGGGTGGTGGGGGTTTATGGATGAATGTTTTGTTTGGTGGATGAGAGAATGGATTGATGGTGGGTCTATTTGGATGGGATTTGATGGGGGGTTAGGTGGGATGGGATGGGGGGAGGCAGCTGCCGCGGAGCATCACCGACACGATGAACATGTGGTGTTGTGGTTAACCATGGCGCTTATGCCCTCCTTGCTCGCTGCAGCAGCGGGGAGAGTCATCTCTCTCTCTCTCTCTCTCTCTCTCTCTCTCTCTCTCTGCGTTTACAACAAATTTATTTTAGTTAAAGTCTTGGTTGTACTTACAACGTATTTTGTTTATATATGTTTGTATTTGTCCTGGTAGGCGTGTCTTTGTTATTGTTTTCTTGCAGTTATTACTATTGTTTGCTTGTTGATTGTGTTGTTAGTTCATTGGACCAATATAAAGTTGAACCCAGGTCCCTGGTTCTCTCTGAGTTGGAATATACTAGCGGCCTCCTTCAAGGCAGCATAAGTTACTTATCTGGAACATGTAGAGAGAACCTTCATAGCTTGTATAAACCCAGTCACAACCTTAATTACTGAGAGCGCTTGAAGTGCCAAGAACTGTACTCCTTAGAACATAGGCGAAAAATATACATTATAATATATACCTGGAGTTTACCTGGAGAGAATTCCAGGGGTCAACGCCCACGCGGCCCGGTCCGTGACCAGACCTCAGGCCTGGAAGATACTGGAGGGGTTAGTCTCAAACCTGCCACAGTTTCATATTATTTGTGGATGATACCAAGATAAACATGAAAATAATCTGATAAGTAAACACTGAGAACTTGCAGGAAGATATAAACAAGGTGTTGCAGTGGAGAACATGACGTTGTGCTGATCAAGTTCCAGCTTACATATGGAAAGAATGAAGAATTGGAAATTAACCTGTGTACGAAACACAAGATCACCAAATGGAACAATGAAAATATGTGAAGGATCTGGGTTTAATAATGTCAGCTGATATTTTTTTCAAAGAACACCTTAATGCAAATGTCACGAGAGCCAGGAAGATTCTGAAATCATTTATAGCCCGCATAGAGCCAATAAAGCATTTAAATTATAGTATTGGGAATGTCTCAAAGTCCTATATGTGTACTCGTCGGAGTGGAGGAGACATACGTGATGATATATACCTTGTAATTACTTGAGTGCCTTGTGTTGATCAAACCTGCTGCACACTGCCGTAGCAACACACTAGAGTCAGAGTTATGGGAGAATGTTTCAATAACCTAGTGGAAGGCAGGGGTGGTCCTGTGGGCACAGTAAGAGAACATTGTATCAATATCCGTGGCCCCAGACGTTTTTAACTTTAAAGATATCAAAAACACTGCTGGACCCAACCAGGCTGTGATGGATATGTGGGTCAGCGGGCCGCCAGCAGCAACAGCCTGGTTGTTAGGTAAAGAGGACACAAGTGCAACTAATGTGATGTTTTATTGTGGGCAATTCTACCAACATTAATACAACAGCCTAGTTGACCAGGCCAGTACCAGACAAGTCTGACCCAGGACCGGGCTGCCACATTAAGAAAACTATAGAAACACAACAAAGGTTTGGTGTGGGGGATGGAAGGGTTCGTGATTGGGGTGTGGGTAGAGGGGTGAGGTCGGGATGTGCGGGCTGGGGTGAGGAAAAAAAATAGGTGTGTGGGGGAGAATAATTTATACTACCTGCCTCCCCCATCACCATGTCCTTCCTCTCCAGCACCATCACCATCATCTCCACCATCTTCACCACCACTACCATGATTCCCTCTCCGTCCATCCCCTCCCCCAGGTATCCATCAGGTCTTCCAGTGACCACCTGGTTCTGGTATGCCAGAGCTTTCTTCTAGTTTTTATATTCTTTGAATATCTATATAAGTATCTGTGTAAACAGGGGAATCAAGTGGTTTTAAAATAAGGAAGGAGCACTGCAGCAGGCCTACTGGCCCATGCAAAGCAGGTCCAAGTCACCAGTGGCTTAGGCCAGGTAGGTGACTAGGACCTGCCTAGCATGGGCCAGTAGGCCTGCTGCTGTGCTCCTTTCTTCTTATGTTAAAACAAGGAAGATTACTGGGGGCTGGCCAGGAGTGAACC
Source organism: Cherax destructor (assembly GCA_009830355.1). Lineage (NCBI taxonomy): Eukaryota > Metazoa > Arthropoda > Malacostraca > Decapoda > Parastacidae > Cherax > Cherax destructor. Next base: position 23,158 of record WNWK01016758.1, read on the forward strand.
TACGATTCCTGCTACACTCCTGGACCAGCCCCAGTATTGTTCTTTGGTTATATGTATAATGTTGACACTCGGGACTTCCCCCACCAGGGTGAGGTGACCTGAAACAGTGGAAGAAATTCACAAGGACACCAGCGTAAATAAGAACATAAGACAGAAGGAACACTGCAGCAGGCCTACTGACCCATGCGAGGCAGGTCCAAGTTTGACTTTACTGGGTTATCCTGGGTTGATTTACACATGTTAATATGCAGTACAGTCTCAAACAAGCTGTCTTAATTAACAGTGTAGGTCAAGCCTCATGAGGATGCAAATCTTTAGTTGTAGATCTTTCGTACTCTCGTACGTCGTCAGGCTGACACTACTGAAGTCTCCCAGCTCAGGCTGACACTACTGAAGTCTCCCAGCTCAGGCTGACGCTACTGAAGTCTCCCAGCTCAGGCTGACACTACTGAAGTCTGCCAGCTCAGGCTGACACTACTGAAGTCTCCCAGCTCAGGCTGACACTACTGAAGTCTGCCAGCTCAGGCTGACACTACTGAAGTCTCCCAGCTCAGGCTGACGCTACTGGTCTCCCAGCTCAGGCTGACACTACTGAAGTCTGCCAGCTCAGGCTGACACTACTGAAGTCTGCCAGCTCAGGCTGACACTACTGAAGTCTGCCAGCTCAGACTGACACTACTGAAGTCTCCCAGCTCAGGCTGACACTACTGAAGTCTGCCAGCTCAGACTGACACTACTGAAGTCTGCCAGCTTGTGTTGCCACTGTGTAACTATGATACAGCAACACACTGCTACTTTACCTTTAATAATACCTTTGATGAGCCTCGAGAGTGTTTCTACTCTCGGAGCCATGTCCTGGGCCAGGCTCGTCTGGTGCTAGCCTGGTCAACCAGGCTGTTGCTGCTGTTGGGCTCACTGACCCACATATTCATCACAGCCTGGTTGATCTGGCACCTGGTGAAGATATTTGTGTTATTAATATTATTATTATTATTATTATTATTATTATTATTATTATTGTTGCTGCCTTGTAAGCACATATGTTGTTTTTGTAATTTGATATTGTTGTATATATTTGTTCTTCTTTCTTTGTGAGTAATGTTGTTATTGTACATATGTTCATACAAGTTTGTTTACACACAGGTGTGGTCCCCTCCCCGCCACGTTCAGGATCTAGGTGAGTCTTACCTTACTGTCTTGATGCTCACGCACACATAACTTCCAGTGCTCTCACAAACTCTCTCTTCATATACACGTCGTCTGTGTTCTGCTACACTTTGAATAGAGAAACATTGTGGAAGGCCTTCATGTATCCTTCAGGTCTCTACTAGGCACGTCCTGTTCACGTCTAACAGTGAAGTAGGTCTACTGGTTTATGTTAGGCAGGTTCTATTATGTACACTCAACTCTTCAGTAGGTCTACTGGTTCATGTTAGGCAGGTTCTATTATGTACACTCAACTCTTCAGTAGGTCTACTGGTTCATGTTAGGCAGGCTCTATTATGTACACTCAACTCTTCAGTAGGTCTACTGGTTCATGTTAGGCAGGCTCTATTATGTACACTCAACTCTTCAGTAGGTCTACTGGTTCATGTTAGGCAGGTTCTATTATGTACACTCAACTCTTCAGTAGGTCTACTGGTTTATGTTAGGCAGGCTCTATTATGTACACTCAACTCTTCAGTAGGTCTACTGGTTCATGTTAGACAGGCTCTATTATGTACACTCACCTCTTCAGTAGGTCTATTGGTTCATGTTAGGCAGGTTCTACACTCTCATATAATTTATCTGAGGTTATTTTGAAAGCGACCCAACATGCAGTAGGCAGTAATAACTGCCTATTCAGTAATAACTAACTTGTCTGGTTTAACTATTGTAGTAACCCATATTACACAGACATCCTAAATATTTTTTCGGTTCAGCTAAAGACCCTCTTCAGAGGAAATATTGCTCTTGTCTGGTAATAGTTTCTGGGATGATCGCGCCCACGGCTCAGTCTCGGACCAGACCTCCTAAATTGTAGGTCTGACCAAGGTTGTCTAGTGTTATTGCTTGCCTGGTCAACCAGGCTGTGGCCCACATATCCATCACAACCTGGTTAATTTGTCCAGTTTCCTCTTGTTCCAGCAATGTCTTTGATAATGATAAAAAGTTGAACAATCTGGGACCACAGATGTTGATACAATGTTCTCTTACTGTGGCCACGATGCTCCTACTTTTCACGGGGTTGATTTTACACTTCCTCCATTATCTCTAGTGTTCTACTGCCTCTCTTATGCACAGGAGCTATGTCTGCACTCTTTAATGTTTCTGGTGTTTCACTTAGATTTAAGCTCTCTACTGCTACTGCTACTGCTGGTGGTACATTATTTTTCACTTTTTATTAATGAGGAATTCTGTGAATCCTATAGACCCCCTTGGGTGCCTTCAAGTGACAGCTGGACAGATACCTGAAGTCAGTGCCGGATCAGCCGGGCTGTGGACTAAGTGCAACCAGCAGTAACAGCCTGGTTGATCAGGCCCACCAGGAGGCCTGGTCATGGACCGGGGCGCGGGGGCGTTGATTCCAGGAATACCCTCCAGGTAGATATCTCCTTCATCGTCCTCCTCCCTTACAACTCCCCCCACCATTTATCACACCTACACGTATCTTATCCTTGTTCCCCTTTTCTTTCATTCTTTATCCTTTCCCTTCCCCTTCCTTTACCTGTCCAACGGCTCCTACTCTCTCTCTCCCTCTCCCTCTCCCTCTCTCCCTTCCCAGTCGCACCTGTTCCTGTCCTCGGCATATTCTTCTCTTCCCTAAACTAGTCCCATTGCGCCTCAACTTCCCTCCCTCACCACTCCCAGTCTCCCTACCTCCTTCCCTCACCCCTCCCTGTCTCCCTCCCTCCCTCTCCTTCCTAAACAAGGCCTAAATTCCCCCTCCCCCCGTCTTTCTGAAGTAGGTCTACTGCCTTGTAAACTTGATCCACTGCTTCCTTCTCAAAGTATTTCAGTGTTTTGTCTTCACTGTGACGTATTCACTAGTGTTGTCTTCACAGTGTGACGTGTTCACTGGTGTTGTCTTCACAATGTGACGTGTTCACTGGTGTTGTCTTCACAATGTGACGTGTTCACTGGTGTTGTCTTCACAATGTGACGTGTTCACTGGTGTTGTCTTCACAATGTGACGTGTTCACTGGTGTTGTCTTCACAATGTGACGTGTTCACTGGTGTTGTCTTCACAATGTGACGTGTTCACTGGTGTTGTCTTCACAGTGTGACGTGTTCACTGGTGTTGTCTTCACTGTGACGTGTTCACTGGTGTTGTCTTCACTGTGACGTGTTCACTGGTGTTGTCTTCACTGTGACGTGTTCACTGGTGTTGTCTTCACTGTGACGTGTTCACTGGTGTTGTCTTCACTGTGACGTGTTCATTGGTGTTGTCTTCACTGACGTGTTCATTGGTGTTGTCTTCACTGTGACGTGTTCATTGGTGTTGTCTTCACTGTGACGTGTTCACTAGTGTTGTCTTCACTGTGACGTGTTCACTGGTGTCTTCACTGTGACGTGTTCACTGGTGTTGTCTTCACTGTGACGTGTTCATTGGTGTTGTCTTCACTGTGACGTGTTCACTGGTGTTGTCTTCACTGTGACGTGTTCATTGGTGTTGTCTTCACTGTGACGTGTTCACTAGTGTTGTCTTCACTGTGACGTGTTCACTGGTGTTGTCTTCACTGTGACGTGTTCACTGGTGTTGTCTTCACTGTGACGTGTTCACTGGTGTTGTCTTCACTGTGACGTGTTCACTGGTGTTGTCTTCACTGTGACGTGTTCACTGGTGTTGTCTTCACTGTGACGTGTTCACTGGTGTTGTCTTCACTGTGACGTGTTCACTGGTGTTGTCTTCACTGTGACGTGTTCACTGGTGTTGTCTTCACAATGTGACGTGTTCATTGGTGTTGTCTTCACTGTGACGTGTTCACTAGTGTTGTCTTCACTGTGACGTGTTCACTGGTGTTGTCTTCACTGTGACGTGCTCATTGGTGTTGTCTTCACTGTGACGTGTTCACTGGTGTTGTCTTCACTGTGACGTGTTCACTGGTGTTGTCTTCACTGTGACGTGTTCATTGGTGTTGTCTTCACTGTGACGTGTTCACTGGTGTTGTCTTCACTGTGACTTGTTCATTGGTGTTGTCTTCACTGTGACGTGTTCATTGGTGTTGTCTTCACTGTGACGTGTTCACTAGTGTTGTCTTCACTGTGACGTGTTCACTGGTGTTGTCTTCACTGTGACGTGTTCACTGGTGTTGTCTTCACTGTGACGTGTTCACTGGTGTTGTCTTCACTGTGACGTGTTCACTGGTGTTGTCTTCACTGTGACGTGTTCACTGGTGTTGTCTTCACTGTGACGTGTTCACTGGTGTTGTCTTCACAATGTGACGTGTTCACTGGTGTTGTCTTCACAATGTGACGTGTTCACTGGTGTTGTCTTCACTGTGACGTGTTCACTGGTGTTGTCTTCACTGTGACGTGTTCACTGGTGTTGTCTTCACTGTGACGTGTTCACTGGTGTTGTCTTCACTGTGACGTGTGCTGGTAGGTGCTTCCCCACTCCCCCTTCCATTTCTCCTTCCCCTCCCCCTAACCATCTCTCTCCTAGCCCTCCACCAACCTCCTTCCTTGTCTCCTCCACCGCCCTCCTCACTCCTATTTTATCTTCCCTTCCCCTCCACTACCCTCCACCCCCAACCGTCTCTCTCCTTCGCCTCCACCACCCTCCTCTCCTTCCCCTCCACCACCCTCCTCCCCCAACCGTCCCTCTCCTATCCCTCCACCACCCTCCTCCCCCAACCGTCTCTCGTTCCCCCTCCCTCTCAGCCCTAAATCCGCTCCGGGGAACAAAGGCGTATCTAACACGAAAACAAACAAGCTCCCTTTTATTTGATTTTATTTATCGTAAGTTTTTTTTCGGTTATTTTTTTTCCTGTAAATTTTGTGCTGTGCTCCCCCCCCCATCACCTTAATTTGTTTTCTAATTATTTTCCTGTAATAGTCATTTTTTTGTTGGCGTTGGCCGCTAGTGACCGGACGATGGTAGTTGGTGATGCTTTGTGGAGTTGCCACAGTCATGTGTTTGTGGAGTTGCCACAGTCATGTGTTTGTGGAGTTGCCACATTCTTGTGTTTGTGGAGTTGCCACATTCTTGTGTTTGTGGAGTTGCCACAGTCATGTGTTTGTGGAGTTGCCACAGTCATGTGTTTGTGGAGTTGCCACAGTCATGTGTTTGTGGAGTTGCCACATTCTTGTGTTTGTGGAGTTGCCACAGTCATGTGTTTGTGGAGTTGTCACAGTCATGTGTTTGTGGAGTTGCCACAGTCTTGTGTTTGTGGAGTTGCCACATTCTTGTGTTTGTGGAGTTGCCACAGTCATGTGTTTGTGGAGTTGCCACATTCTTGTGTTTGTGGAGTTGCCACAGTCATGTGTTTGTGGAGTTGCCACAGTCTTGTGTTTGTGGAGTTGCCACAGTCTTGTGTTTGTGGAGTTGCCACAGTCTTGTGTTTGTGGAGTTGCCACAGTCTTGTGTTTGTGGAGTTGCCACAGTCTTGTGTTTGTGGAGTTGCCACAGTCATGTGTTTGTGGAGTTGCCACAATCTTGTGTTTGTAGAGTTGCCACAGTCTTGTGTTTGTGGAGTTCCCACAGTCTTGTGTTTGTAGAGTTGCCACAGTCTTGTGTTTGTAGAGTTGCCACAGTCTTGTGTTTGTAGAGTTGCCACAGTCTTGTGTTTGTGGAGTTGCCACTGTCTTGTGTTTGTGGAGTTGCCACAGTCTTGTGTTTGTAGAGTTGCCACAGTCTTGTGTTTGTGGAGTTGCCACAGTCTTGTGTTTGTGGAGTTGTCACAGTCTTGTGTTTGTGGAGTTGCCACAGTCTTGTGTTTGTGGAGTTGCCACAGTCTTGTGTTTGTCTTTGTGTGGAATTCAATCTAAGTGTTGTATGTGGCTCTTGTTTTGTTGTTGATGCTGTTACTGTTGTTGCTGCTGCTGTTACTGTTGTTGCTGCTGCTGTTACTGTTGTTGCTGCTGCTGTTACTGTTGCTGCTGCTGTTACTGTTGTTGCTGCTGTTACTGTTGTTCCTGCTGCTGTTACTGTTGTTGCTGCTGCTGTTACTGTTGTTCCTGCTGCTGTTACTGTTGTTCCTGCTGCTGTTACTGTTGTTGCTGTTGCTGCTGCTGTTACTGTTGCTGCTGCTGTTACTGTTGTTGCTGCTGTTACTGTTGTTGCTGCTGCTGTTACTGTTGTTCCTGCTGCTGTTACTGTTGTTGCTGCTGCTGTTGCTGTTACTGTTGCTGCTGCTGTTACTGTTGTTGCTGCTGCTGTTACTGTTGTTACTGTTGCTGCTGTTTCTGTTGTTACTGCTGCTGTTACTGTTGTTGCTGCTGTTACTGTTGCTGCTGCTGTTACTGTTGTTGCTGCTGCTGTTACTGTTGTTACTGCTGCTGTTACTGTTGTTGCTGCTGCTGTTACTGTTGTTACTGATGCTGTTACTGTTGTTCCTGCTGCTGTTGCTGTTGCTGCTGCTGTTACTGTTGCTGCTGCTGTTACTGTTGTTGCTGCTGCTGTTACTGTTGCTGCTGTTTCTGTTGTTACTGCTGCTGTTACTGTTGTTGCTGCTGTTACTGTTGCTGCTGCTGTTACTGTTGTTGCTGCTGCTGTTACTGTTGTTACTGCTGCTGTTACTGTTGTTGCTGCTGCTGTTACTGTTGTTACTGTTGCTGCTGCTGTTACTGTTACTGCTGCTGTTGTTACTGTTACTGCTGCTGTTGTTACTGTTGCTGCTGCTGTTGTTACTGTCCTCTACACTCTTATCCTCTCTTTATCAAGTGTTTTATCTACTAGTTTATTTCTTTGTTTATTTAGTGGTTTATATAGTGGCTTATTCGGTCCATTGGACCGAAACGTCGTCGTAACCGTGTCTCGCCCATGTGCGGGTTCTTTGTTACTTATTGCTGACATGTTCCCTCCCCATCACCCCAGCTGCCTTCACCCCAACACTACTGCCTTTCCCCTCCCTGTCACCCCAGCACTCTAATGCCTTCCCCCTCCCATTTACACCAACACTACTGCCTTTTCCCTCCCATTACACCAACACTACTGCCTTTCCCCTCCCTGTCACCCCAGCACTCTACTGCCTCCCCCCTCCCATTTACACCAACACTACTGCCTTTCCCCTCCCCGTCATCCCAGCACTCTTCTGTCTTCCCCCTCCCCTTCACCCCAGCACTCTTCTGCCTTCCCCCTCCCTGTCACCCCAGCACTCTACTGCCTTCCCCTCCCATTTACACCAACACTACTGCCTTTCCCTCCCCGTCACCCCAGCACTCTACTGCCTTCCCCTCCCTTCACCCCAACACTACTGACTTTCCCTCCCTGTCACCCCAGCACTCTACTGCCTTCCCCCTCCCATTTACACCAACACTACTGCCTTTCCCTCCCCGTCACCCCAGCTCTCTACTGCCTTCCCCTCCCTTCACCCCAGCTCTCTACTGCCTTCCCCTCCCCTTCACCCCAACACTACTGACTTTCCCTCTCCGTCACACCAGCACTCTACTGCCTTCCCCTCCCATTCACCCCAACACTACTGCCTTTCCCTCCCCGTCACCCCAGCACTCTTCTGCCTTCCCCTCCCCGTCACCCCAGCACTCTTCTGCTTTCCCCTCCCCCTCTGTTCCCTCACTCCCCATCTCCCCTGTTCCCCACCACTATCTTCCCGCCTGTTTCCTTCATCACCTCCCTCCCTTCCCTATCACCCTCGCTCACCATCCCTACCCTTGTTTTCACTCCCTACCCCCTCTGTCCATCAATCCCCTCTCACCCCTTCCCACCATTCCCACCATCCATCCCTCCCCTCCGTCCATCAATCCCCTCCCACCCTTTCCCTCCACCCCCACCCCTTCCCTCCACCCCCACCATCCATCCCTCCCCCTCCGTCCATCCCTCCCCTTCCTCTCCACCCCCACCATCCATCCCTCCCCCCTCCGTCCTTGCCTCCCCCATCATTCCCTCACCAGTAAGGTTAATGTGAGTGTGTCAGTAAGGTCGACTTTCCCTGCACTCTGGGTGAGAGTTTCACTCTTGTGGTCACTGTGTCTTACTTCACTGCTACACCCTCAGCCTTGACAACAATTATGCTGTTTTTTTCTTTTTGTCTGTCAGTGTGTCGCTTACTGGTACCCTGGAGGGGGGGAGGGTGGTGGAGAGGTAGGGGGAGAAGTAGAGGGAGGGGCGATATGGGGGGAGTTGCTCTTGTTCTACGTTATATAGACCAACAGTTTGGCTATATCATTTGTTACTTAAGTTTGTGTTTCTTTGTCTCCTGTCGTGTGTGTTTGTGTGTTAGTTACCATTTTGTCCTAGGCACATGTCAATTAGACACTAGGCCTGTTGTATATATGTGTGTGTGTATGTGTATGTAAGGAAACACTTCGAAATGTTTCTGCCCCACCGGGAATTGAACCCGGCCCCTCCGTGCGTGAAGCAAGAGCTTTACCCACTAGGCCACCGGGGGCGTGTGTGTGTGTTTGTTTGTGTGTGTGTGTGTGTGTGTGTGTGTGTGTGTGTGTGTGTGTGTGTGTGTGTGTGTGTGTGTTCCACCATCAGTAAGTGCTTCACTAGTTCTTTTGTAAGGTATGACCGTATATGGTGTGTTTGTCAAGCTTGATGCTTGCTCTCTCTCTCTCTCTCTCTCTCTCTCTCTCTCTCTCTCTCTCTCTCTCTCTCTCTCTCTCTCTCTCTCTCTCTCTCTCTCTCTCTCTCTCTCTCTCTCTCTCTCTCTCTCTCTCACACACTCTCACTCTCTCTCTCTCTCTCTCTCTCTCTGGCAATAATTGTAAACAATTTCTTAATTCGTCATTATATTTTCAGTTCAGTACTGCTGAGAATGTGTGTATTTTCAGCTCCTGGCCCCTGTGAGTGTCTGTGTACTCACCTATTTGTGACTGCATGGGTCGAGTCTCAGCTCCTGGCCCCGCCTCTTCGCTTGTGTGTGTTGTTTAGTGTGTAAGGTGAAAGCAACTCAGCAAATGATTCATATACAAAGCTTTCAACTCTTTCCCTGGAGTTTAGGGCGATAACGGCATAACATGTCCATCATACTGGGGGGGGAGGAATGTTGAGTATATGGCTTCTATGGTCCTCTTTCTGAAGGGTGATAATAGAATGGAGGTGTGTGGGTTGTGGCAAGTTAGAGCTGTGGGGGGAGAGTGGCCTCTATGGTGCTAGCTCTCAAGGGTGATAATAGCCTGATGTCCTGTATCATGGTAGGTTATCTAGGTCTAACAAAGCATGTTAGGCAGATGCTGTATACTAGATAACGTTTATGAAGTCTTTGTGGTCCTCTACTGTTTGTGGTAGAGGGGAGGGCAGAGTCTTTTAGTATTTTGTGAGGAGTCTTGTGGGGGAGGCTACCTGGGTACCTGGAGGGCATTCCGGGGATCGACGTCCCCGCGGCCCGGCCTATGACCAAGTCTCCCGGTGGATCAGGGCCTGATCAACGAGGCTGTTACTGCTGGCTGGGATGGGGAGTTTTTTAGTATCTTATGGGGTAAGGGGAGTTTTAGTATCTTGTGGGGGAGGGGGAGAGGGAAGGGAGTCTTTTTGCATCTTGTGAGGGTCTTGTGTGGGAGGGGGGAAGTCTTTAGTATTTTGTGGGGAGGGGTAGAGGGGAGGAGTCTTTTTGCATCTTGTGGGGAGGGGAGGGGAGTCTTTTAGTATCTTGTGGGGGAGGGGAGAGTCATATATTTTTCATCTTGTGTCATCATTTACAGATAATACTAAATTAAACATTAAAATCACCTCGGTAGAAGGTGACTGTTCTTTCAACACAAGACAAATGTCACGACAGCCAGGAAAATGATGTGCTGGATAATGAGAACTTTCAACACAAGACAAATGTCACGACAGCCAGGAAAATGATGTGCTGGATAATGAGAACTTTCAACACAAGACAAATGTCACGACAGCCAGGAAAATGATGTGCTGGATAATGAGAACTTTCAACACAAGACAAATGTCACGACAGCCAGGAAAATGTGCTGGATAATGAGAACTTTCAACACAAGGCAAATGGTGTATTTAAATTGCTTGTGCTCTCTCTCATTTAGAATATTCAGTGTTAACGACCCCGTTCAGGGCAGGGAAGATATCACAACTGATACAGATGCAAAGATCATTTACGTCCCTCATAAAGCCAGTAAAACATTTAAATTCCGTTAATGCCATAAAGTCCTAAATATGTATTAACTGGAGTGAAGGAGAGAGAGAGAGAGATGCATGATAATATATACATGGAAAGTACTTGAGGGCCTGGTCTCAAACCTGCACACTGAGAGTGAGAGATATGACAAGATAAACCCAGTGAAAAGTAGGAGTGCAGTGAGCACAATAAGGGAACACTGTATCAACATCCGTGGTCCCAGATTATTCAACTCTGCTGGGACAAGTATCGAAGTCTTCAAGAGGAAATTGGACAAGCATCTTCACCAGCGGAAAAATAATGAGGGACCTGGGAGTGGTAATGTCTGAGGTTCTCGCTTTCGAGGATCACAACAGTGCCACGATCACAACTGCAAAGAAAATGATAGGATGGATAATGAGAACTTTCAAAACAAGAGATGCCAAACCATTGATGATCCTTTTCAAATCACTTGTTCTCTCTAGATTGAAATATTGAAACTGGACAAGTATCTTCATCGGGTGCCAGATCAACCAGGCTGTGATGGATATGTGGGGCAGCGGGCCTCCAGCAGCAACAGCCTGGTTGACCAGGCAAGCACCAGACGAGCCTGGCCTATGGCCGGGCTCAGAGTAGATACTCTCGAAACTCTTCAAAGGTATATCAAAGGCATTAACATCTCCGTTCAAAACAGGTGAAATTGCAGATCTAGAGAGTGTACAGAGAACCTTTACTGCACATATAAGTTCCATCAAACACCTCAACTACTGGGAACGTTGGAAGCACTTGACTTGTACTCGCTGGAACGTAGGCGAGAGAGATATATCATAATCTACACTTGGAAAATCCTAGGAGTCGTCCCGAATCTGCACACATAAATTACTCCCTACGAAAGTAAAAGACTGGACAGGCGATGCAAAATACCCCCAATGAAAAGTAGGGGCGCCATTGGTACACTAAGAGTAAACACCATAAGTGTCCGGGGCCCAAGACTGTTCAACAGCCTCCCACCATGCATAAGGGGAATTACCAATAGGCCCCTGGCTGCCTTCAAGAGGGAGCTGGACAGATACTTAAAGTCGGTGCCGAATCGGCCGGGCTGTGGTTCATACGTTGGACTACGTGCAGCCAGCAGTAACAGCCTGGTTGATCAGGCCCTGATCCACCGGGAGGCCTCGTCGTGGACCGGGCCCCGGGGGGCCTTGATCCCCGGAATACTCTTCAGGTAGAGTCCAGATAGGTAGGTGCCAGATCAACCAGACTGTGAGGAATATGTGGGGCAGCGGGCCTCCTGCAGCAACAGGTTGGTTGACCAAGCTAGCACCAACCAAGACTAGCTCAGGGCCGGGCCAGGTGTATTAAAGTTGAACACATACACAGAGACACATATAGACACACACGCACCTGCATAAAAGCTTAGTAAAAACAGTGAGGCGAACAAAGAGGCCAGGCACTGTACAACAGTGATTCCATACACTGCTATTGTTTTACATGTTTTCTTTCTTGTTTTTCCTTGTTATCTGCCTCCCATTCCCACTTTATCACCTGCCCTACCTCTCCTCTCTCTCTCTGTTTCTCTCCTCTTCCATCTTTTTATTCAATTATACTTAGTAGGCATAAATAATGGTCATATTTTATATCGTTGTTGAGGAGTTGTACTGAGCGAGACTTGTTGATACCAAGGTTGTTGTTGTTGTTGTGAGGTTGGTAGGTAGGTAAGGCAGGTTGGTAGGTAGGTAAGGCAGGTTGGTAGGTAGGTAAGGCAGGTTGGTAGGTAGGTAAGGCAGGTTGGTAGGTAGGTAAGGCAGGTTGGTAGGTAGGTAAGGCAGGTTGGTAGGTAGGTAAGGCAGGTTGGTAGGTAGGTAAGGCAGGTTGGTAGGTAGGTAAGGCAGGTTGGTAGGTAGGTAAGGCAGGTTGGTAGGTAGGTAAGGCAGGTTGGTAGGTAGGTAAGGCAGGTTGGTAGGTAGGTAAGGCAGGTTGGTAGGTAGGTAAGGTAGATAAAGCAGGTTAGTAAGGTAGTTAAGGTAGTGTAATATTAATTTCTGCCTGCAGCCTCACCTTCTCACAATATCACAATCCCTCTCCCCGTGCCTTCTCTACATACATACATTCATACGTACATAAATACATACGTATGTATATATACAATAAAATCACAGTATGCAGAATAACCACTGGTTACTTGATAGTGTGAGATATCATGAAATCGCTTGGAATTTCACTTTTTTTTTTCACTGGTTGTTCTGCGTGTGTGTGTACTTTATATATATATATATATATATATATATATATATATATATATATATATATATATATATATATATATATATATATATATATATAATAATACTTAAACATTTAGATAAGGTAAAGAATGTATTGAAGTATTGAATTTAATAATTCTGTAGCACTTCCTTATTAGACAAGTTTAATGACAAGAAATAATTGTAGAGTACCTTGTGATGGCGTCTTTTACTACTGTTGTACTCTCGCCGGGTCACTAATCTTTTGCAGTCATCTATGTCAACAATATTGTCTCCTCCCTGCTATGTTTTCTTCAATTTTAATTATGTTTTCATATTGTAAAATATATTGTTGGTGTTTTGATCTGTACATTGTTATTTTTTTTAAAGTTTTCTTTGATCGTTTCATTCTTTGAATTAAATTCTCCCGTGTTTTTACGTGTACCTTTCTACGTTTTTTTTTTTTTTTTTTTGTTTTAGTTTTGAGTGGTGCCGTGGCGTCCCTGTGTCTGACATTTCAGACACACACTGTGTCCACCCATGTATGTACCGTGTTTGCCCCCTACGTCTGTTATTACTCTCGTATGTTTGTACTCGTCTGTTCGTGGGTTGAATCTTAGCTCCTGGCCCTGTCTCTTCCCCCTCCTAACTCGCCACTTCCCTGGTTTACTCATTATATCCTCGTGGGTACTACCATACTTCTCAAAACTGTTATTAAATCTTCCTTTGTCAATTCTAAAATTTCCGGACAACTTTGAGAGAGAAGAAATGTGTATTTCCTGGTACCCTGTGATTTATTAACGTTGATTTGTGTGCTTAAGTGCTAGTGTGTAGCCTAGAGCAGGTTTTTTTTATATCCAGTCTAGCAAACTTTAATATATTATATGTGTGTGTGTTCTCACCTAATTGTGGTTGCAGGGGGTTGATTCACAGCTCCTGGCCCCGCCTCTAAACAGGTATGTGTGTGTAGGGGGGTATATATTTTCTGTGATGGTAGAATAAGTCAATATCGAGGCTGGAAGACTTCACAAACAAGGCTCTGGTTGGAGAGGTGACGCTAGACGTCATTTCCTCTGACCAAAACATCGTCTAACGTTTTGTGTCATAAGTGTGGTTTATATGTGAGTTGTTTGAATATTATATATTAGTTGGTAAAGATTGCCATGCGTTGCCGACCGCTATAACAAATGCAAAATACCTTTACATGAATAACCCAAACACAGGAGAGAGAAAAGCTTGTGACGACGTTTCGGTCCGTCTTGGACCATTCACAAGTAGGACCGAAACGTCGTTATAAGCTTCTCTGTGTTCTATGTGCGGATTATATGTGTATTGTTCCAGTCACGGTATTGTGCCATATGTACTATGTTTCGCACACATGAGGCTTTATCAGTGTGGGCGAAACGTTTATTAAGGTATTTTGCTGTGTATGTTTATACAATGTAGTTTCTATCAGTGTTGATATATGCCTACGAGTATGTTAATATGTGGTTTATGGTATTTATTGAAATGTTTGATCCAGTAAGTGAGAACCTCCGCTGGAGGGCAAAACATCTCAAAAAAAGGTGGTCAGAGTTTACTAAATATATGTGTCTTGTGTTGCAGGTGATGGGTGTGAGGGTGCGGGCGCGCGGGGGGGCCTGGGCGTGATGGTGGTGCGCCCGTAATGCGCGAGTCACCCCTGGAGGGAGCCACCGCCCCCCGGAACAAGCAGGCGCCCTCCACCCTTAGCGGGGCGACTGCTGGCTCCGTGGGTGCCTCCGCCCACCCACACCCCCATCAGCCACCCCACCACCGCCCCCACCACCCGCCCAAGCACCACTACCACCACCACCACCACGCCAACAAGCAGCAGCAGCAGCAGCAGCATAACTACCAGACCAATAACACACAGAATACACAAAATTCTGCTACGTATCAGCAGAGCAAGCAGAAGAACGTCACATATCAGCAGGGAAAGCAGCAGTACCAGCACCAGACCACCACTGCTGCACTCTCGCCCCAACTACAGCAGAGATCTCAAACAGGACAGCAGCAGCAGCAGCAACAACAGCAGCAGCAGCCACTCCAAGCACAGCGCCTGCAGCAGCAGCAGCAGCAAGGTGGAGCCCCAGGGCAACTTCGGCAACAACCACCCAATTTCGAGTATGACGATCAGGAGTGGGACGTGGGAGTGGGAGACTTGATCATTGACCTGGACGCTGATATAGCCCAGGCTGACCGTGGGAGGATGAACTCTGCAGCACCGCCCCCCCAACACCACCACCATCACCATCACCACCATCACCACCACCACGCCAACACCACCGCCCCCAACACCACCATCGGCCCTCAAGCAGCGCAGGTGGGTGGGGGTCAGGTGCCGCAGCAGCAGCAGCAGCAACAACAACAGCAACAAACACCTGAGGACAAACACAGCCTCAAGATGAAGATCAAGAGGACCAAACCAACTACCAAGAACAGTGAAGCTAAACACGAGATTGTCAAGACCGATATGGGTCCCGGACCCCCCCACCCTCCTCCAGCAGGCACCCTTCAGCACCACCACCAACTGCACCACCAACACCCGCCTCTCCAACAACATGCACATCACCACCAGCAGGCACTGCAACAGCAGCAGCAGCAGCAGCAACAACAACAGCAACAACAACAACAACAGCAGCAGCAGCAGCAGCAACAGCAGCCGCCGCCACAACAGCAGCCGCCACAGCTGCAGCAGACCGCTCCGCCACCCAACCTTCACCACAATGGTGCTCACATTAAGCTGGAGGGCGGTGAGATCAACGGGCGGCCGACGCCACGATCACAACCCCACGTCCGTGCCGCCCACAAGAAGGATAAACGACGCCACGATATCAACGGAACGGCGTCGCCGCCTCCACAGGGAGTCGGGTCCCCGAGGGCGCTAGCGACACCACCGGCGGTAGCGGCGGCAGCAGCAGCGGCGGCGGCGACGGCGGCGGCGGCGGCGGCGGCGGCGGCGACGACGACGACGACAGTACCGACGATGGTGGTGGCGACGACGCCGAACGGCGGCGGCGGCGGGGTCGTGTCATCGGGTTTAGTGTCGACGCCGCCGCCGCCGCCGCCGTCGGCAGTGAGCACGGCGGTGAAGGTGGAGCCCAGGGAAGGCAGTGTCTCTCCCAGCAGAGCAACTACACCTCTCTCACACTTCACTATCAAGAGTGAGACTCCACCTCCGCCTCCACCACCATCCAAACGAGCAAAAGTGGTGAGTACTGAACCTCAGTGTTGTGTTTGTGTGCAGGGAGAGACGCATTACCCACTGTTGTGGTTGGAGTCTCCTCCTGTCAGTCACTTGAGTGGTAACTATACTGTTCTTGCTGCATGTCTCCATACAGGTCAACACTGCGGCCATGTTCATGCTAAGTTACTGTTATACAACTTCAACAACACTCGCTTAAATCTATTATTGTTATTAATGGGAGTGTAAACTTAAGGAATAGGGAGATTATAAGGTTTAATCAAAAGTCCACAGGTATCAAGACCCCTTTTCTGCCCCTCCCCCATCCTTTCCACAGTTGAAAAATCTGCAAGGCAGAATAATAGTTGCTACAACTGTGCTGCAACAAAACCCTTGAAGCTGTTGTAGCTGCTGAACTATTAATGGAATACTTGACGTTTTACTCATTGTTCTGCTGACGTTTCCCAGCTCAGGCTGACACTGCTAAAGTCTCCCAGCTCAGGCTGACACTGCTAAAGTCTCCCAGCTCAGGCTGACACTGCTAAAGTCTCCCAGCTCAGGCTGACACTGCTAAAGTCTCCCAGCTCAGGCTGACACTGCTAAAGTCTACCAGATCAGGCTGACACTGCTAAAGTCTCCCAGCTCAGGCTGACACTGCTAAAGTCTCCCAGCTCAGGCTGACACATTTCAGCACTCATGTATGTGACCCTTCCTGTGTGATGGAATATGAGAGGGAAAACTACTAGCTTTTGTTCTCACTGTTTATCTAACATATAGAATAGAGTATCAGCATACATTGTTTTTTTTTTTCACAAATAAAGTCTACAGCGAAAAAGTCATGGTTTTAGCCTCGGTGAAGCAACCTACTGAGTGCGGATCCCTTTATGTAATTTTAGACTAATATGCTGGAAAGAAACAGCCTAGTCTGTGTATATCATCCGGTGCGATGGAATCCCTGGTCCCAGACTATTCCACATCTTAACCAGAAGTTATCAGAATCACTGCTGGGATAAGTGGAAACTGGACAAGTATCTTCACCAGGTGCCAGATCAACCAGGCTGTGATGGATATTTGGGTCAGCTGACCAGCAGCAGCAACAGTCTGGTTGACCAGGCAAGCACCAGACGAGCCTGTCCCATGTCCGGGCTGTGGGAGTAGAACAACTCTGAACTCTTCAAAGATGAACTGAATTCTTATTACAGGAAAACACAGGCAACCTAGTCTGTGTAGACAATCCCGTGTGATGGAATATTACAGGAAAACAGCTAAATAACAAGGGTGCTTCCCCCTCAGTTTCCTAATTCATATATTATGAAAACGTATTTTTTATTTTTTCCCTGATGACTATATAGTTTTTTCTTGGCAACAATATGATTTGTGCATCTTTTAAAATAATTCATTCCATTTTGTATTGGCTGGTCGCAAGCCTGACTACCACCATCAGTCTAACTACCACTAGTTTAACTCCTACCACGTCACCACCACCTATATCACCATTCCTTGCCTCACTAGGCTCCAGGTTCAACACTCGCCCCACCTGGCAGCAACATACAGCAGTCACAACATTAACTCACAACTCTGGTGGACTTCTCGTAAAAATAATAAGTCTCTCTCCCCCTCTTTCTATGCCTGACCTTTGAAGCTGCCTTTGCCTCCATGAATCCTAAACTCTTTTGTCTTGTCTTGCCTCCATGAATGACCTTTGAAGTTGCCTTTGCCTCCATGAAACCTAAACTCTCTTGTCTTGCTTCCATGAATGACCTTTGAAGCTGCCTTTGCCTCCATGGATGACCTTTGAAGCTGCCTTTGCCTCCATGGATGACCTTTGAAACTGCTTTTGCCTCCATGAATGACCTTTGAAGCTGCTGTAGCCTCCATAAATGACCTTTGAAGCTGCTGTAGCCTCCATGAATGACTTTTGAAACTGCCTCCATGCCTCCTTGTTCTACTGAAACCATAGTAGTGTTTAATAGTATTCTTGTAGCCTCAGTGAAGTCTCCCAGCGCATCACGACACAGTTGGTCACCTTATTTGTGAAACCCAGCCTGTGATGGTGTGAGTGAAACAACTGTTGTTCCCCCAGTCTGTGTGATGGAGTGTGAGCGAAACATAGCTATTGTTTCCCCTTTCTTGCCGTGATATATCAACATGATAACACATGGGGTACACACTAGCCTAGACGCTTGACGACAATATATAAATATGCAATATTTTAACACGCTGATGTGTCCACTTTATTATTATTATTATTATTATATTTGCAGGGAAGCGCTAAACTCGTAAGAAGTCATATAATGCCTGTAAATGGGAGGTATTAAGGTTTGTTCCGAGGATGAAAAGAGCAACTCCTGATTTCTTGGATCAATAGTAGTCTTCACGGACATTAAGCCAGAGCTCCCTTGGATGGAGGTTTGATCCGAGAAGGATCCAGGGGGATGGGGGTAGCAGTTGAAGGGTGGTAGCGTATGTTAGTAGTGCTGTGTACACTGACTCTCCCCTCACTCTGTCTATCTCTCCCTCTTTCTGTCTTTGTCTGTCTCTCCCTCTCCCTCTCTCTTTTTTTTACACAGGGTTTGACAAGGTTAGGTTAAGGATCCCTAGCTTTATTGACAAGCTATTTACAAGTTAAGGGTTCCTGACTTTATTGACAAGCTAAGAGCTGTTACCTACATCAGCTCTCTCCCTTTCTGTCTCTCTCTCTCTCTCACTCACGCATTATTACCTGGTAATAACACCAGCTCGGACACAAACTTCCTCCTGACTATTTTATCTTTTAGTTCGTGGAGTGCGAATTGTTCCAGTCACGGTGTTGACTTTATATTCCCCGTTTATAGGTGCTTGGGAACACACTAGTCATAGGTGCTTGGGAACACACTAGTCATAGGTGCTTGGGAACACACTAGTCATAGGTGCTTGGGAACACACTAGTCATAGGTGCTTGGGAACACACTAGTCATAGGTGCTTGGGAACACACTCGTCATAGGTGCTTGGGAACACACTAGTCATAGGTGCTTGGGAACACACCAGTCATAGGTGCTTGGGAACATACTAGTCATAGGTGCTTGGGAACACGCTCGTCATAGGTGCTTGGGAACACACTAGTCATAGGTGCTTGGGAATACACTCGTCATAGGTGCTTGGGAACACACTAGTCATAGGTGCTTGGGAACACACTAGTCATAGGTGCTTGGGAACACACTAGTCATAGGTGCTTGGGAACACACTAGTCATAGGTGCTTGGGAACACACTCGTCATAGGTGCTTGGGAACACACTAGTCATAGGTGCTTGGGAACACACCAGTCATAGGTGCTTGGGAACATACTAGTCATAGGTGCTTGGGAACACGCTCGTCATAGGTGCTTGGGAACACACTAGTCATAGGTGCTTGGGAATACACTCGTCATAGGTGCTTGGGAACACTTCTCAAATACAAATGTATCTGAGGTGTTTGCAGCAGGGATCTGCAACATGCATGGTAGCGAATCATGACGCATGTCTTGTGGCGTGACTGATACACAGGCGGTGTTAGGGGCGGCACCTAGGAGGTGGGCGGTGCCAGGGGCGGCACCTAGGAGGTGGGCGGTGTTGGATGCGAGTCCATTTAAGTGGTAAAAGGGGAGAGAAAGAGAGAACAGAAGGGCTTAAAGTACACACCATGGCTTCGTTGAGTACTGGTTCCTCTCTAGATTGTTCATGTTACGAGCCTAGTATGCCAGAAGGCTGTCATTCCCATCCTCCATTCTTAGTCTTTTACAAGGACACTGTATACAAAACTCAAGAGGATCATCAAAAGAATGACGTGAAAGACCTGGGAGTAATTATGTCGGCTGACCTTTCTTTAAAAAAAACATAATAAGACAAATGTCACGACAGCCAGGAAGATGACGGGGTGGATAATGAGAACTTTCAAAATAAGGGAAATAGTGCCAATGGTGACACTTCAAATTGCTTATGCTCTGTCGTTTAGACGAAATATTGTTATTGTTTAGTGTTGACGGCCCCGGTCAGGGCAAGAGATCATTTACGTCCCTCACAGAGCCATAAAGCATTTAAATTACTGGGAACACATTGAAGTCCTAAATATGTACTCAGTGGAGCGATGGAGAGAGAGAGAGAGAGATGATAATATATACCTGGAAAGTACTTGAGAACCTAGTCACAAACCTGCACACTGCCAAGACATACTGGAGTGAGATATATGGGAGGAAGTGTAGAATAAACCCAGTGAAAAGCAGGGGTACCTTGGGCACAATAAGAGAACATTGAATCAGCATCCATGGTCCCAGATTGTTAAACATATTACCAGAAGATATCAGAAACACTGCGTGGACAAGTGTAGAAGTTATCAAGAGAAAACTGGACAAGTATCGTCACCAGATGTCAGATCAACCAGGCTGTGATGGATATGTGGGGCAGCGGACCAGCAGCAGCAACAGTCTGGTTGACCAGGCAAGCACCAGACGAGCCTGTCCCATGGCTTGTCTCTGAGATTAGAAAAACTCTCGGACCTCATCAAAGGTATACAGTTTGTCAAAGGCACTTATCGATAGACAGCCTTGTACTCACCTAGTTGTGGTTGCAGGGGTCGAGACATAGCTCCTGGCCCCGCCTCTACACTGGCCGCTACTGGGTCACTCTCCCTGCGCCATGAGCTTTATCATACCTCTTCTTAAAGCTATGTATGGAACCTGCCTCCACTACATCGCTTCCCAAGCAATTCCACTTCCCGACAACTCTGTGACTGAAGAAATACTTCCTAACATCCCTGTGATTCATCTGAGTCGTCAACTTCCAACTGTGTCCCCTTGTTGCTGTGTCCCATCTCTGGAACATACTGTCTCTGTCAACCTTGTCAATTCCTCTCAGTATTTTATATGTCGTTATCATGTCCCCCCTATCTCCTGTCCTCCAGTGTCGTCAGGTCGATTTCCCTTAACCTCTCCTCGTAGGACATACCCCTTAGCTCCGGGACTAGTCTTGTTGTAAACCTTTGCACTTTCTCGAGCTTCTTCACATGCTTGGCTAGGTGTGGGTTCCAAACTGGTGCTGCATACTCCAATATGGGCCTAACGTACACAGTGTACAGGGTCCTGAACGATTCTTTATTAAGATGTCGGAATGCTGTTCTTAGGTTTGCTAGGCGCCCATATGCTGCAGCAGTTATTTGGTTGATGTGCGCCTCACGAGATGTTCCTGGTGTTATACTCACCCCAAGTGTGTGTGTGTGTGTGTGTGTGTGTGTGTGTGTGTGTGTGTGTGTGTGTGTAAACAGAACCGCCTACATGACA